>CAMXCT020006809.1:254998-309998 GCA_947184155.2 Cladocopium goreaui
TACATACATACATTAATTACATACATACATTAATTACATACATACATTAATTACATACATACATTAATTACATACATACATTAATTACATACATTACATTACATTACATACATACATTAATTATATACATACATTAATTACATACATACATTAATTACATACATACATTAATTACATACATACATTAATTACATACATACATTAATTACATACATACATTAATTGCATACATACATTAATTACATACATACATTAATTACATACATACATTAATTACATACATACATTAATTACATACATACATTAATTACAGACATACATACATACAATACATACATTAATTACATCATACATTAATTACATACATACATTAATTACATACATACATTACATTACATACATACATTAACTACATTCATACATTAATTACATACATACATTAATTACATACATACATTAATTACATACATACATTAATTACATACATACATTAATTACATACATACATTACATTACATACATACATTAACTACATTCATACATTAATTACATACATACATTAATTACATACATACATTAATTACATACATACATTAATTACATACATACATTAATTACATACATACATTAATTGCATACATACATACATACAATACAATGGTTCTGATGGTTCCACCAGCCGGACATTGGGCTGAGCGGGCTGACAGCAGGAAAAACCTCTTTAAGAGGGAAAAAAACCTGCCAGTGGGATGGTTCTGATGGTTTCGAGGCCTCCTCGTGTGTGTGGCCGCTGCGTCGTAGCTCCCGCAGAATCTTTTGCTGCACTTCGTAGGCGTTCCTGTCAAAATCAATGGATGTACACGTGTGTGTATATATGTGTGTGTATGTTATATGTATGTATATATATATATAATATGTCCTTACATGTCTACATGTATGTATACTGTATATACATATATATATATCATCCCAAAATTGCTGGCTGTTGCATATCCACGTGGTTTGGATCCCCTCAAGCAGACCTCAAAATGCCACTCTTTCTGGTTCACTGCTACTTTTGATTTCCATGAACTCGCTAAGGTAATTGCCTTACAGAAATGAATTTGGAGCATTGGTCATAATACCATAATGCGGACAAGGAAAATGTGCAAACAGAACGTATGAAAATGTTGATGCTAGTAGTCTACAGTACTTTGATTGCAATATGTGGACCTGAAGCAGAGAATCCACGGTGGAATCATGGGAAACGCCGGTGGAATCACTAATGCAACTATCCCCTAGATCTTGACCAACTATACCGTCTATACCACACAAATTCGGCTTTCAATTGATTAAAACATATTAAAACGAATCCGCATGTTCATGAGCAGCAATCCCCTATAGTTTGGCTTGGTTCACTGATCATTTTCGGTGAGCCCCTCCCTTTCCCTCCTATTGGCATCTGCCATGATGTCGAAATATTTCTGCAGCGAGTCAGGCTCAGGCCAGAGACGGAAATGTCCTCATCGTCGATGTCAAACCCAGCATTCTGAACGATAGCTAAGGACGCCCAAAAAAATGGTGGTGTTGAATGCTTTCACCATCCTGCACCACCTTGGATGGTTGAAACTCTATAAATAATGGGATGTTTACCATCTATCAACTGGTGCAGGATTTCTTCCACAGTTTCACCAAAGATTTCCTAAAAAATGTGGTCTTCATGACTTGGCTAACTCTTGGCTACGCTGAAAAATCCGCCAAGGGGCGAACAGGGCCCCAGGCATAGTGCGTGATGATCCAGGGCCTGGGTCCATAGGGAGTTGAAACAAGGGCATCTACACCACGATAGAGCAGGATAAAGCAGGTGCATAGCCTGCATAGCTGCAAAACCTATCAGACTTAAACGTGCTAGACTTCTGAAATCTTCTGAAATCTTCTTATCTGAATATGATCTGAATATGGTTACGTAACAATCAACATGTGGCTGGTTTCACAAAGCCTTAAGGTCCCCAATTTTTCTTCCCAGCAAACTCTCCCAATGTTCGGCCTCACGCGATGATCCGCCTCCTCAACAACGTCCATCTTGTCAAAATGCAACTGAAGCATCTCGTAACCTGAAGCGAAGTTCGCCAGCTGAGTTATAATTTTGCCATGTTGATCAAACAATATCATTTTTACCACCCATGACTGGGAATGGTAAGCATAGCACCTATGATTAATGGTGATGACTGCGAATGGTTTATTGTTTTAGCCACATTAGATTAGTTGGTCAGTTGGTCCATTTACTTTCGAGAGGGTCTGTCAACCAACATCCAGGGGGTTTTAATAAATAATCAAAGGGACAATGGGGATGCCGGGACTTACGCTGAAGGAAAAAAACGTTGCATCAAAGGCTACTGCGGCTTAGGTGGAAACCACGGAATTGTCACAAATCATCAGAAATCACAACCTTAGCCACAAAATGTTGGAATAACAGACCACCATTTTTTTGGAGTCAAACCTCATTTTCACAGGTCCTAGAATTAGGGGACCCCCCCTCTCTCTCCTTCTCAACCAATCTCTCTGACATTTTGAATTCTAATGTCTGGTAGGGAAACCAACAAGTTTAGGGGGACCAAGTTTAGTTCCCCACTGCACCTGCACCTGCAGGGGCTTCATATTGTATGGAGGCCATTGGCTTTTGTCTGACAAGGCACCCCTTTTATAGTCCCTTTTTCTTATCCTCCTTGAAAATAAGCCCATTTCAGCCCATTTCTGGCCATAACTGAAATCAGATCCCCTTTTCTGGACCCATATCATATGGCTCATATGATATACCTGGTAGCTCTGGTTGTATGTCCACACGCACGCTGAATCCCCAGTTGACCGAGGTCGTTTTGAGGCTCACACCCAGCACAAGGTTCACGGAATCCGCACCTGAGCGAGGTCACTCCATGCCCTGAGGGAACCGGAAAAAACCACAGAAATGGCCAGGGAAGCAACAAAAAGTGTGGATTGAACCAACAAATTGCTGTGTATATTGGGGATATGAAGATACTAACCGAAATGTATTGGGGTTTGGTCTCAAAATCGGGAATGGACCCCTGATGTATGGGAATTTTCATGCGGGTTTGATGATGATAAACCATCCCGATGGAAAATCACATCGGCCCTTTGAGCCATCCCCAAATAGAACTGCAACCACCAGAGCTTTGAGGTTGCAAAATCTTGGGATTAGAAATCTTCGCCGAGTTCAACATCTTAAATCTTCACCAGTTTGTTCCAAAAGATTGCTCTTTTCATGGCTAGAAATAGATCGATCATCTACTTCTGCTCTACTACATCATCAATTTTTTGGGTGTCTTTAAGCCATTCCCACTTGGTGGTGCTTACTGGTGAGTTATAGCCATTTAGAAACCCCTTTTCCAGATGAATTCTTAGTCAACCATCGAATTCCAAGGTCCAACCTGGTGAAACCTCATTGATGTCGATGATTTGCCCATCACCTCCCAAACCCTCCCATGATGTGTCCATTTAAACCTTCCTAAAATACTCATCTTTTACATGTTTTTTTTTCACTCAAAAAACTCCAAGAAACAACGTCCCTGGGATGGTTTTTATATGTTTTTATCAGTTTTTATACATGTTTTTCCCTTCCCAAATCCCAAATCGTTTGTGACGCGTTTCGGGCACCTGTCTGGAGCACGCCCAGCACATGCTCCACCACTTCCTCCGCACTGCAGCGCCGCACCAGAGGCTCAGCCGCCGGGGTGTCCTGGTCATCCACGACTGGATGATGGGATCATGGGAAGATGGGATCATGGAAGAATGGGATGATTGGATATCCCTAAGACATTTGTTTGCCATTCAATTTGTTGAGAAACGATTTCGATGTCAATGTTTTCTCTTGTAATTCTGCAGGAACCTAAAAATTGTTGACAAGTATGGAAGTTTGTTCAATGGTGTTGAGTGATCTTTTATTGACTAATTGGAATGTAACCCAACCAAATATCTTATCGTTTCACTGTAAACATAATCATGAAAATTGTTTGGGTTCTTACTGTCGTTATATGAATAACTATACTTATCCTAGGGTAACGGAATAGCTATATAGTTGAAGTTGTATTGTGAGTTTGAGGGTGGTCATGATAAACTAGTCAACCATTGGATGGTGATGAGTCATAATCCCTACCACAGTAATGAGAATTAGAACAATCATAAGAAGAAGAAGAAGAAGAAGATATGACTGTATAATTGTCTATAATCTTATGATATATAGTTAGTTTGGTAATTCTCTCAACATAATTATGATTGTATACAACTAGTACCTAGTGACGAGTAGTATTGTGATTGTTATAGCTCGTGATAGCTGGCTTGAAATTGAGTATGATGTTCCACTGAATTTGCGAGCTAAAAGTTACAGTGCTTGTCTCCTTCACTTCTGACTATGACTTAAAAACTTGACCATAACAATCACCTAGCTAATCATAATCCAACACCATGATTAAATATCGATTATCACTTAACGGTCAACAGTCGAAACTCCCCCATCCCCCATCAATGGATGTGCTCGTGTTGCTGGTTGATCTGGTTGGTTCATTGCACCTCACGATACTGAGATACCTCAAAACATGTTCGTCAAGTAGGATCATCGCCCCTGTTCAGAATGGACTTAGAAATAGTTTGAAATTCTCAACTAGCTGGAATAAGAACGGATGACACGCAACGGAATATCAAAATAATCCCCCATGTATTGTTAATTAAGTTAAGATCAAGATTGAGAATGATACAACTACAAGCTATTTTGAATGAACATCCATAGTAAGAAAAAGATGCTGTGGCCAGAAAGCAGGGCCGTGGCCGTGACCACTTGGATAATTCAGTTGTGGCACCATCTGGCGCTCAACAACAATACCCCGAAGATGGGATTGTTCAATACCAGTACATACCCGTAAAACTGCAACAAAAAATAACAAAATGGGTATGTCTGAAAATGGGGTATACCCCCAATTATAGCCATTTAGTAGGGATAATGATCATTAACCATTGGGTGTAGGGGTACACTATTTTCAGACAAACCCAAATAGCAAACATTTTCCAGCCGTGCCCCCATGAAAATAGCTCGGTGCCATCGGATTTTTATCCCCCAACTGCAGGTCGACCTCCGAAAATACGCGCAGCAGCAGTTTCTCACCACTGACAAAGGTCAACTGCTCGGAGAGATTGGTTCCTCTCACCGTGGCAAAGCAAATGGCATTGCAAATGGCATCAAATGGCCGTTTTCCGACCTATGAGGAGAAAAAAAACACTCCCAAAAAATAGCTCTTTTCGAGAAAGCCATGGTGAAGACGATATAAAATGATGGTAATATCGGAAGAGAGATGAGTTCTTGAATGATTCATAAACTTCTGACATCCCATGATTTTTACTTGAAAGTCCCATCACGGATGATGACAATGCAAGGACGAAACTGTCGTGGCTATGATGGAACTTTCAACCAAAAGGTAGGGGGCTGAGCTTCATTAGTTTCCAATAACACAGATTGCCTGCTTACTTTTAGTATATTCTTGGGGCTACATGTTTTTTACCCATCCCATAAATCCTTCCATTTCTAAGTGCAGCATTATGAGATACCCATCTCCTGGAACTTGAAGGTCAAGTACTTGATGACCTCCAGGAATGGACTGGTGAAATTGTGAAGATCAACATGGTCGAAAGGCACAAGGCTGGCAGGTTGAAAATTCGTCCCTCAAATGTCGAAGCTTTGAAGCTGAAACAACTTGTGACATGCTCAAAGTGTAGAACTGTACCCACAGAACACTATTTCTTGTTCGTTAGAAGTTCAAAAGAATCTTCGGGAGTCCTTTCGAAACTCAGGATTTTGGATGATTTTTGGGGCTGCATATTTTGGGTGCCACTTCCCTTCGATCCCTTCGATCCCTTCGATCCCTTCGATCCCTTCGATCCCTTCGATCCCTTCGATCCCTTCCTGCTTGCAGAGCTTCATGGACCCGCGGTCGATCTGGTAAGTAGTTCGAGTGAACTTTCTGTTCCACCATCCTGGGTGACGGTGTGCCTGATGACGAATGTCTCCAAAGATCATCACCATGGTGAATCAATACATCAAGCTACTTGAAGCCTGGCGCGGCCTGGCGTCTAGGTCACTTGGTACATCAAAATTCATGATTCAGCCCTGGGGCTTCACCGGCTTAGCCGTCGCAGTCAAGGCTCTGAAGTATCGACTGCAAGACACCATTGTCGTCTTCATTGACCTCACAGCCAGCTGCACGTCACGAGGGCTGGGCCCGGCCAGTCTGTTCCAGTTGATCCAATCGCGATGCGCCAATGGCTCCCACAAGCAGTTTTTTCCCAAAGGGGGATGTATCCAATTCTTCAGTGGGACTTAAGTGGGTTTGTAACATCTTATACTGTAACCAACTTCAAGTTATCAAACTTTTCACCAACTCACAATTGAGCAGTCTTCCAACCCCTCTGTCATTCGATAAACAAGGGTTGCTTAATACGGATTCCTCGTTCAATTTTCATCATCCCCAATATATTGGTTAGTTTTTTTTTACCCCGAACTAATCCTCAATCAACGATGGTTCCTAGAGTGACATCAGCAACTTGCGCCACTTGAGCAGTGTTCAAAATCCCTCTATCATTCCATTTAATCCTGGTTGGTTCATAGGGATTCCCCTATTGGATTATTAGAAACCCCCAATATATTGAGTAGTATCATCCCCTATCATCATCAACCAACAGGGGTTTAGCAGCCACTGCTCACGAAAAAACGCATCCCTGGGACAGGTCTGATGCGCCCATCGTGCGTGAGACAAACGCGGATCTGCCCAGTCGACTCATCCAGACCTGAGCCCCTTAAAACCCTTCAATAGGGAAATTAGCACCTATCAGTATGTATATATACAGTATATATATATATACAGTATATATATATGTGTATACATATATACTTCAAATATTCATTGAATAGAAAAAATCACGAAAACGATGAAGTAAATTGGGAATGGCACAATGTCCCATCGGCATGTTTGATTACAAAAGGGTAGTGGGGGTGCCTAGTTCTATCAGTATAAATGACTAAACCATGTCTTCATGATAATGATGATTAGCTGTCTCTTGAAAATCATCACGATGATCCAGTTCATGGAATTCGTTGATAAAATTTGGTGGAGACCCATCAGATTCCCCGCAGGGATGTGTCAAGAAATGGGGGATTTACCCGCTTGTATTGACGATCAGATCATGTGCTCAATAAGAAAATCTGAACCATTTTTGGTATGGGGGTTAGCCTATTCCTGGACAAACCCGTGTCAGCATCTGTTGCTCCACCCAGATTTGTTGGGGTTACACCATGCACATACCCCGTGGCTCACATAGGCATCGGCTTTGACCCATCCCTTAGACAGTACCCGTCGGCATCCAAGAAATCATAGGGATAACGCTGGGATATGATATAACCCAGTAACATGTGTTTCATAGGGGGAAAATGATCGTCTCGCTGCTTGTTTCGGTTTCATAGGGCTATTGAATGTCCATCAGGGAATTGCTCCTTTAAAACTGGCAATGTCGGACCTGAAAAGCCTAGGGACAAGTGAATTCATCCATATGTTTCGGCCATCCTCAGCGACAGGGTGATTTTTGGGTCAGGTTTGGGTTGAGACGAATCAAATAATGTGGTAAACTGGTAAATTCGATACAAACACATCAAAAAATCTAGACACCATTTCAAACCCTATGGAGTCCAATGATTGGCCCAAACTCACCATTTGGGGAGGCCGGCCACCCCCAAGAAGGGGGGTTCTGAGTTAGAAACACAACTTTATGATTCATGCTTCCGGTCATCAACCTGTGTCGTTTTTGTCAAGTGTCGCGTCTTCAAGTCCTTGGCCGTAGACCCGTATGGAGCTGTGCTTTGGCAAAGGTTGGGTGCCTAAAGAGTCATTGGGATAACACCAAGATCTGTTATCCATTTTGCAGGTTGACAATGAAACGCTTTTCCACTCGACCAGGTTGACAAATGTTGACAGTATTTTGTTGCATCTGATCTAATTCTGGGGCTCAGATGTTCATTCCCCCAGAAAAACTGGTATGGAACCCCAAAACAGGGGGCGGTCCGTGAATGATTGTCTGATCGGATATATTGCAGTTCCATTTTCCATTTTGCCTGGCTGCACTGGTGCGGAGTCCTAGTGATTGGCGTGATTGGTCAATTCTGGTGCTTGTCCAAGGGGCGGCACGCTCCAAGACAAAGCCGTCTCGATCCAGTGCTGTCAAGATGTCAATGGAGTTCTCCTGAAAGAAATCAGGTGATCAAAATAGGTGGTAGTTCCGCATGTTCATCCCCCAAATAAAGGTATTAAAGGCTTTACTGTATGTAACCCAGTAACCCATCCCCATATGAACAAGATGGCAGTGATCGTTAAAAATGACCTGAGGCCGAGGGGTAAGGAACGAAAACTAGCAGGGTGGCTAGAACGAGGAGGAACAGGAGGGGGAGAAGGATAAAGATGATGAGATAGGGGTCATGATGTCGTATCAAGTCGAATCATGGTCATGCATACACTGCTACCTTGTATCAACAAGGACGAAGGCGACAAAATACATTTTTGAAGATGACAACAAAGAAGACATGCTACCGAAGCTGCGGCGGTGACCATGATGGTGGTGGTGATGGTGATGGTGATGATAGTGGTGACGGCGACGACGACGATGATAACGACGACTATGATGATGGGCAAAAGGGCGATTGAACCCCTCTGAAGCTGCTTCCAACATATGCCCGGGAAGGGGGGAGGGTGCCAATATCTTGCTGAAGCAGGATGGACTTGAGCTGGCAAAAGCTAGGACAGACTACCTTTTCCATCCTTTTGGGGAACTTACAGAGGGAGAAGTGTGCCCAACCATGTTGGAGTTGGACTGGCTGTAACTTACTCGAGGCGCCGTTTCACACATTCATAAATCTCATCTACCTGCCTGCTTACCTATGTGTCTACCTATCTACCTACTTACCTATCTACCTACCTCCCTATCTATCTACCTACCTGTATGTCTACTCACCTACTACAGTACTCTATATCTACCCACCTTCACCAACGCAATATCTATATATATATATTATATATTATATATTATATATTATATATTATATATTATATTATATATATACCCATCCCTGCCTATCCCTACCTATCCCTACCTATCCCTACCCATCCCTACCTATCCCTACCTATCCCTACCTATCCCTACCTATCCTTACCTATCCCTACCTATCCCTACCTATCCCTACCTGTCCCTACCTATCCTTACCTATCTGTCTATCTATCTATCTACCTACCTACCATTACCTACCTACCTACCTACCCCCACCCCCCCACCCACCCATCCCATCCATCCATCCATCCATCGCTCTCTCAATCTCTCTTTCTCTCTCTCTCTCTCTCTCTATCTCTCTCTCTCTCTCTCTCTTTCTCTCTCTCTCTATCTATCTATCTATCTATCTATCTAGCTAGCTAGCTATCTATCTAGCTATCTAGCTATCTAGCTATCTGGCTATCTAGCTATCTAGCTATCTAGCTATCTATCTATCTGTCTGTCTGTCTGTCTGTCTGTCTGTCTGTCTTGTAATCTGGCTGTGCATCGTATCACATGATCATTCCGATTCTTGTTCTGATTGTCATTCTCGTTTCGTCTCACCCTCGTTATCTTCGCATCTCATGTTCACGTCTTTCCATCATTTTCATTCACGTCAAACGGTTCTCATATCATTTTCATCTCATCTCATCTCATCTAATCGTCATTCTCACATGATTTTCCATCACTCTCATCTAATGTTTCGTCTCACCCGCATTCTCTTCTCACATGATGTTCGACTCATGATCATGTCGGTTTCCTATGGCGAAGAGCAACAGCAACATCTCACCACAATGGCCTCCGTGGAGGCTGGTAACGTTGGCTGTTCTGCAACGATGGCCTTGGACGCGACGGCCCTTTTACTTCAATGGCTATACATTTCGGATACAACAAAATATCACTTAACATTTACAGTATCTGATTTTTGTCTCATAAGGGAAGGGATGTGCCCCCAAGAAAAACGGCCATCATGGCTCGGTAGACCATGGGATCAAATGGTGCAATCGAGGCCCGCGCAGTGCTGGTGGATTGCCCCATGACCCATGAACTACCGGGAAGCACAAACCGAACTCAGCCTGCACAAGTGGTGTCGCACAATGATGCAACGAGATGCCGATAGATCCGATAGGCGCAAAGATATGTAAATGGCAAGACCAAACAATATCAAACCTTGAAGTCCAATGTGCAAACCCTCAGAATGATTTCAACAGCAAGGTCAAATAATTCATAGTATATACTCATATGATAATCAGATTGTATAATTCAACTAGCATTTTTCCATCCAAATTCCATTCATGTGCTCCTTGACCGCGGCCCAGGCCGGTCGCATTTTTTCATGGCGGGATTTTTTGCAGTTTCTAAAAGCTGTTGCTGCCTGTTGCTGGTTTGTAAAGCCCAAGAAAGATAGAAAAATAATCTCCAAGTTTGAAAAGAGTCATCTACCACTATTGTAGTAGGATGGTGCATGTCTATTTTTGGGGGCTTTACGGATGTTGCTTCTGTCGGGATTCCAGGCTTGAGCCAAATGGTGCAGAATTTTCCGTGTTTTCCCAGGGCGCAAGGCTCAATACTAGAATTCTTCATCGACCATCCCAGTGACCCTCAGGGATTGACCAGAAGCACCACAAAGACTATGGAGCTCCTGGCAGGTTGGATTCGGAACGTTTTTACATCGAGGCTCTTGTCTTTGATGATGGTATGCAAGTTGATTTACATCAGCGCAAATAATTCAGGGCAATGGAAATCCTCGGAAATCTCAATGTGTCTACTAATGGTTTGAACAACAACACACCTGCTGTTGAGCAGTTGACAAATGTGAATACTGTTTTCTTACGCACCAATATCTTTGGTGTGTGTGTGCACGACATTGCGCACTAGCAACGCAATGCTCAGATCTTTCCTGGCAGTTCTCGCACTGATCTCTCGCAAATGAAGGCCCCAAGAGGTTTCTCCACCATCTCCAATTTGCTCCAAATCACACTTGCTACACTGTTACACCCTTGATCCTGGGATAGTTTCCTACTGTCCAAAAACCAAACCCTTTCAATTAGAAATGTGTATCTACTACATTAAAATAAACTGGCCCGATTCATGCAAACTCTTGCCAATTGTGCATCTGCAAAGAACTATTGAGTATGGGCCCGTGCCCTGGTATTAAGCTCCAGGAATCCACTCCAAACCAGCCAGGAATACGACTCTGGGTTCATCATGCTGGCAACACCCAAGCCAACCTGAAACTAAAAGGAAAACGGCAATAGTCCAATCCCAATAGCTGCAACTAGAAAATTCGGAGGATAAGTCTCAATGGTTTCACTTTCCAATTTTTGCGCTGAAGAGTGTTTGAACGCGTTCCAGCGGCATGTTTTCCCCTCACAAAAAATGCAAGTCTACATATACATCTATCAAGGGCCACATATACTCAAGTAGCAAACTCTCGTGCCACATGGAAGATGATTCCACTCCCCTTTTCTTGCTATACCCTGTTCCGGTGACTTGCAAAATAGGTTGCTTGCAAGTGGTGATATTTCATGACGTTTGGAAAACTTGAGAGCAGGCGGAGGCGGACGAAAGGTAGTGTAGTGGGAGAGGAGTGGTGTCAAAATGCTGCGCCCCTAAGATGATACACCAAGAACGTTTTTGCGCAGTCTAAGATGATTTTATCCAGAGCATGACTGCATGATACGGTGTCTTGTGCAGCGTGAAATGATGCACGAAAAGGGGTTTATTTAAAACCCCTTTTTAAGACCCCTTGCAGCAACTGTTATTGAGGCTGAAGCATACCAATTATGCTGGACTGCAGGGACATCTCCCTCATGGAAAGTGTGCCTCTAATGTGGGGGCCCGTGACCGCGTCACCCGTGGGAATTGAACCCATGACCATTTTCGGGGGGGGGGGGCCCCCCTTATAATTGATATCCAATACATAACGGCGAGAATTCCATGAATTCCGTGGGCTGGCCCCCCAATACCCCCTAAGCTTGTGCTGAAGCACGGAGAACTCAGGTAACTGACGCTACCTTTCGTGAAATGTGTGATGACATCCCTTAATAAGCGGTTCATGAACTTTTGGGCACCAACGACCAATTCAGATATGGCCCGGTGTTGCACAAATACGTGCACCGGATTTCCCAACCAAAATCATATGGTGCTTTGTTTTCCTTCATTTTTCGGGGCAAATTGGCCTTTGGCAGTTGACCCAAGCATAAAAAATCATCCACACGAAAAGAATAAGAGGAATCCCAGACCCACTTGTATGCGCACTCCCAGAACCACTTATATAATTTCCACGAAAAATGCCTCCAGCTGAGTTCGTCACAAGACACAAAGACAGCAAGAAGTGCACAAGGACCTGAGATCCAGTGGATTGATCCGGGAGCAACGAAATCACGGATTTTTCCAAGTCCAAGATCACAATGAAAGTTCTCTGCGCAGTTGGACAACATGTTCAACATGTTTTCATACTTACCCCACCTACCAGCATTTTTTCACATTTCAAACTAAATAGTCACGGACATGCCCACCTAAAATCAGGCAAGTCATGTTGATTGGACTCAAAATAGGTCTGGTTCAAATTTGCGACACGAGGTCTTTCTGGAAAGTTGTCGAATTCCACAAAATTCACAATTTTTAACTGTCCTTTTCCGGATCTAAAAATTTAACTGTGTACAAGCAATTGCCAACAAAAAATTGACATGCGGCCCAAATGATGCTTGGATCCATACCTGTATTCGCATACCAAAATTGAATTGGATCGAAGAACAACAATCCTCCGAATTTCCAACCAATGTGAGAATTGGACAAAACCAACATGATCACTGGGAGACCGGCGAGCGCAAATATAATTTTCATCGTTCAAGGGGTATATCGGCACAATTGTTTCAAATTTCAACATTACAAAATGTTGCTTTGAAATAATTCGCATCCTACTTAAAGGCAATGTTTTTTTAAACGCCGGTTTCAAATTGTGCTGAATTTCACAGGCACTTCTCAATCGTGTCCGTTTTGTTTCGAGTTCATGCAATGGACCACTTGATCCGTCAACACCATTCCAAATTTGGATCATCGGAATTGATATCACGTTGGTGCCTGCTGGATATGCACATGTTTGAGCCACAAATGCCACACATGTCAACGCAAAATTCTGCAATGTCAAGACTGTTTCGCCACAAACAATAGGAACAACCGTAGCAGCAGCGGCAGCGGCAGCACTTACAAAATCGACAACAACAAAATCAAAAACACAAACAACAACAACAACAACAACAACAAGAACAACAGCAACAACAACAACAACACCACCAACAGCAAGAACAACAACAACACCAACAGCAACAGCAACCGCAACCGCAGCCGCAACCGCAACCGCAGCGGCAACGGCAACGGCATCGGCAACGGCAACCGCAACCGCAACCGCAACCGCAACCGCAACCACAACCACAACCACCAACAACAACAACCACAACCACCACCACAACAACCACAACAACCACAACAACAACCACGACAACCACGACAACCACAACAACCATAACAACCATAACAACCAAATTCAAAACCGCAACCACAAACAACATCAAACAACTTCCAACAACCTCAAACAACTTCAAACAACTTCAAACAACCACAAACAACCACAAACAACCACAAACAACCACAAACAACCACAAACAACCACAAACAACCACAAACAACCACAAACAACCACAAACACATACAACCACGACAACAACCAATCAACCAAACGACCGACCAACCAACCAACCTGTGAAATTCCCACAGTACCAAAATACTAACAACCTAACTCCAAGCCCAACCTAAGTAAGACTCAAAGTTCCCCTTTTACACCAGGCATCTCCAGCCAGATCTTGGACCTTGAGCCAGATATTTGGCAGAAGTCTCATGCATGTAGAGCGCCTATAAAGTTTCGCACGCCCCAAAGTTCACATTAAATCATTAAATGCACATGAGTTAGGCACTGCATGAGAAAGCCAAACAATGTCACAAATCACGTGAACATAGTTTTAGCACATTCATGCAAAGTGTTCGTAGCGCAGCGTGTCCTGCTACACAAAAGTGAAGATGATTAAAAGTACCTTCCAAAGTGTCAGCCTTCGAAATCTGTCCAAAAGTGTTCAAAGCTAAACATTTTCCTTGATGCAAACGACGCCTGAGGATTCGATCTACATGAAACCAAATTGAAACACGGCTATGCAGCTGAAAGTGGAATGTCACTTGACATGCAACAACTGGAACAACTGTAAATGCAACTACAGGTGTCGGATGCAGCAATTCTCTTCACCCCGCCTCAGTTCAACCTTTGGTGCTGAACTGCACAAATGAACCAATGGCATCAGCTAAGCCACAAAGCAACAGAGCTGGTTCATACCAAATTTTCTCAGCTTCTAATAAACATCGGCTCACAGTCATCTTAAAAGGTGATCTGCTAGCATTCCTGGAGATTTTTTGCAGGACTCGAGCTTTGATTGCGCCTAGAGGTTGTAGCGCAAGCCACGGGTTTCAGCTATCAAGCTCTCAATCTCCTGCATGGAGTTTAAGTTGTGTCTTGCCTCTGCCTCGTTCCACTTTGCTTTAAGTCTGTGTTTACGAGCTATAAGCAGAGTATTGGTTTCATTATAGTATTCTGCAAGGCACTCTTACTCTCAAATTCGATCTTTGGAAGGGTCAGGTGAATCTTCTCCATAATTGAAGTGCATCCAAAGTTCTGGATCAGAGATCTTACACATCTTTGAACTTTTGTATCTTGCCTTGATTTCACTCTTTGTCTCGCTTGGAACTTCTTCGCTTTCTTCTTCACTTTCTTTATTTTCATGCACTCCAGTCATAGTAGACTTTGCACACTTGAGAAGTTTGAGGACCTTCTTCAAGTTCTTGTTCCCATGATTGTTCTGTATTCACCTTTCATCACACAATAACGAAACACCAGCAATCAGGCAAATGACTGTGATGTAGATCGCACAGAATGCGCAAGAGCCATAGCTACCATCCCCAGAAGAAGCCATCGTCATCGCTTCGCTGGGTAGACCCAAGGCGCCAAGCAACAGGACCCTCATGATTGATTTGGCAGCACCAGTTTTCATTCCATTGTTTCTAAGTTGTTTGATGCCCTCTAACATGGCATCTGACTGGTGAACCCTTTCTAGCTTCATGTCCAACGTATGAGGACTGTGACAAGTCATATACTTTGCAAAGGTTAATGCGGTATCTCATTCTATCGCTGTCAAGTCTTTTGGTCCCAAAATCTGCAATGTTATTGCGAAAATCCAACAGGACCTAATTACAACCACTAGTATCGCGCGCTTCCGTCGAATTGGGTCGGCTTAACTCCGCGTCGAGCGTATGAACAAAAAACAACCCAAATTCACGACGGCTTCACTGCAGTACCCTCGGTTCCTTTTCCACACAGGAAACACAAAGGAAACAAGCTGTCTGTCCAGCTAAGTTTTCTTGCACGTGCAACATGCATAGTTTGGTCTTCTCCTGTTTCAGCTGTTCCGTGCTGTTGAAGTGGCAGCGGCGGCATGCACAAAAAGTAAACGTTCTTCACAAACTTCTCACCACCATGTTGGGTGAATTCAATATGTTTGAATTCACCATCACCATTCAAAAATAAGCGTTCTCCACTCGCATCTTGTTGACAAATTCCAAAAACCTCCAAAATCATCTTCAAACATTCTCACAGCTTCCAGAAATAAAATGCAGCTCGGCAAAACGAAGTTTCGGTTGGAGTTGTTGTTGAAAAACGCATGCACATGTGTTTGAAAAACGACGACAAAGTTGACCTCAAACTCGTCCACATCAAAAGCACTTCCAAATTCATTTGCTGTCCAGATAACATCTGAGGCAAATGAATTCTTCTCCAAAAACATTATTCTCATCCACAAAGTTCATGAAATAAAACATCATGCACCAAAAACGCATTCTCATGCTTTCTCAACCAATTCCAGAAGTTCTCAAACCATTCTGCATCATTTCCAACGCTGTGTACAAATAAACCATTGACAACATCATGTTGTAGCCACCTTGTCACTTTCAGGTAAGAAACGTAGCACATGCAACCAATATGCACGGGAGTGTATATTTCCATACCCCCTTTTGCTGCGTTTCCCATCCATCCAAATCCAGCTGAATTCCAGTGAAGTCTCAAAAAGGCTGCACGTTGCACATATGTATAAACTTGCTGTCATCTGTTCAACCTCCAGTGAGGACTTGCACACGAAGTCGCATCTTCACACCAGTCGCAGATGTATTGCAAAAATACCTGTGTACTCGAATTAGTCCTGTGTTTATATCCATTGACTGTGTCCACATTCTCATTGATGTAGAAAGAAACCGAAAGCAGTGCAAGAATGCCACATTGAAATTGCTCCACAACGAATTCCCTGCAGTCCAGCTCATCGCAAAGGAAGCCCAAAGATTCTGCAGAGAGCATATCGCAACAAATTCCAGGCACATTGCACATGCAAACAAAAATAGCCACATCCAGCTCCATGTTGTCCGCAATCATCCCCATTAGCGCCATGCAAATTCACGCTGGTAGACATAGCCTGCATTGAGAAATGCGTCCACCCTGCAGTGAATTAAGAAGGCACAAAAATCTGGGCCCTGTGTTCTGGGCGTTGGGGTCAGTTTCTTGCGGAACTTGCCAATCATCTTCTTTGCGTAGCGGCACTCCTCCATGCTTTTGTTGAAGACCTTCACAACAAAGTCATGGTAGGTGATGGGTTTCTCTGCAAAACGACCTATCTTGAGAAGCGTGCAGGACCAATGATATGTATCCTTGATCCATGCAGGTTGTGGCACATTGAAATCGACCTCTTCATAGTCGATGGTGGCATCCACCCAGTTCTCATCCCACTTGTGGGTTGCTGGCAGTCCCGACTGCACAGCTGGGAACAATGGCGGGGAGTCGCCGGTGTCGGAGATGAACGAAAAGCTTCCAATGACACTGCTGGCACTTTCAGCATCCGAATTCGACTCAACAGCTTCATGCCGTCTCTTGGAGCCATCGGTCATAGCACCATTGTCATGCATTTTGTTCGAATTGGCCTCAACAACCTCCGCAGGCTCTTCGGAGATGCGTGCACACTTCGAACCAGAAGCTTTGGGAGCAGGCAGTGTGGGCCCTTTTGAGCCCTGCTTCCCTTTGTCTCCTTCCTTTCCTTTGAATTCACCTTTGAATTCTCCCTTTGCCACATTCTTGCCACCTTTGTCATCTTTGCCACCCTTCTCATCTTTGCCACCTTTCGCAAATTCTGGCTTACCACCTTTCTCAAATTCTGGCTTGCCACCTTTTGCAGATTCTGGCTTTCCACCTTTGGCAAGTTCTGGCTTGCCCCCTTTCTCATAGTTCTTCCCTTTGCCTTTCTGCTCCTGGAATCCCTTCTCACTTCCAATTGCAGATGCAGGCAACAACGGTGGATCTGCCTTTGCTGAAGGAGGTAGAGGAACCTGTGCATTGAATTGTGGAAATCCTGCAGAATTGCCTTCTTCCGGCGCGCAGTAGCGATTGGCAATCTGTGCAATTGCTGCTGCAGCCTTCTTTGCTTCCGCAATATCCGCATTCTTCTGCTCCACATTTCCATAAAGTTGGATCACAGGCTTGTCACTCTTTTGGTCCTTGTCCAAACCCTCAATCCAAGGGTCGTCATTCGGATCATATGGCCTGTCTTGCCATTTCTTGTGATATTCACGTGCATCGACGAACCCTGAATTCCCTCCAGCTTGCTGCAAAGTAGGTGGGGGTGCAATAGGAGGCACCTTCCATGCATTCTGATTGTAAGCATCTGGCCATAGAGCACCAGGTGGTGCTTTGTTGTCAGCCGATCCAGCTGATGAATTCGTGCCTGACGGAGCATGCACTTTGGAAGGACTCGGAGGCACTTGGGATTCTTCACAGTCTTTCCATTCATCATCATCAGGTGGGTAGTGTCGGTTCATTGGAGCATTCTTGACTTCTTTCTTGTGCACAGTCAAGAGTTCATTCATCTTCCCACCAGCCTCAGCCTTGCGCATGAGTTCGCGCAATTGGTCCCATTCTCCCTGCGTCATGTCCGTCCCCAAGACTGGGTCACTGGGGTTGTATGGCAACGAATTCCCCTTTTGGCCATAGCCATATCCAGAAGCATCCCTCTGCCAGTGCTGTGGTTTTGAAGCCATGGCGTCACGTCAGAACCTAATTCCTAATTGTGAACTGTTTCAACCCTCACACACACACGCAGGAGTCGAGTGCAGCAGTTTAGCCGTTTCAGGGGTACCTAAGTAGCCGCAACTGCTGAGTTGGGCGTGTGAGTGAATTCTGATACCTGACATCCTTAGTTCTGCAGGCATTGTTCTGACTTGCACTCTGTATCCAAAACGTTGCAAACGAAAACATACTTCTGTCCAACCCTGTCCACATCAGTCCAATGCAAAATCAACTGAACATGCAGACATGACTGAACATGCAAAAATGACTGTGTTCTACATCAATGCAGTTCTTTGACAACAACTGTCTCTCACATCACTACTGTGCTTCGCGTATGCCAGTGTTTCGCGAACAAAAAACAAAACTGTGCTTCACAAGACTGTAGTGCTTCACATCACTGTCGTTTGGTTTCAAGTGTATTTGAAATAAGCCATGCAAAAAAAACATCTTTGGTTCAAACATGCCACAAGAAACACAAAAATAAAGGTTCTCTGCACATCCCCCTTTTAAACTGGCGTCGTCCGGAGACGTGCATAACAGAAAACTCCAAAAATCAGTTCCACCTGCCACGCAAATTTCCTTGGGAAAATCATGCAACATGCAGGTCAAAAAAACTTCTGTTTGGTTTTGGTTGTTTCCATGCGACATGCAAAAATCATGAACATGCTCAGGGGTCCTTTCTTCCAGCACGAACGGCGGCCAAAATGGCTTTCGCCAGTTCTTTGTTATACACACCGGTTGCTGTCCAGTTGACATCATACATCCCTGCATGCTTCTCACACTCGCACCAACCAAAACGCTTTGTGAGCAAATTGCAAAACCCAGCTGACGCACTACAAAAGATAAGCACTTTACCGATAGGCAATCCATTTGGTGCTTGCATACCGGTTTGACATAAAAACACTTCAGCATCAAACTGCAAACCACATTGTTTCAAAACTCGTTTGGTCTCTTCGCGTTTCCATATGTTGTTGTTTCGGGGCAGTTCGAAAGACCTCGAATTCCCAAGCAACAAATACTTAGAGACGTTCTCCATGATACCTTTCCATGACCTGTTTGCCTCTGATTCGATCGTTGCAGAAAAATTCTTGAGTGGAGACCCTGAGCTACACGGAGTAGAAGCGTGCACATGCACCCAACGGTAGCCTAACTGTTGGTGAACTTCGACAAACTCTTTCACCTTTTGAAACATGTCTGGTGTTTCCATTCGTTTGACTATACCGATATAGGGCATGCGTGCAACTTTGCATGCTTCTCTCAAAGCTGAATTGGTCCCACAACAAACTTCCACAAATGCAACATCTTGCTTTTGATCAACCCTACTGTTGATGAGCATGACATCGCGTACTCTGTGCAGGTCTTGCATCGGCACTTCAGGAGTCTCAAACCCTAAGCTTGTGCGGTGTCTTAGGAAATCTTTGGTCCCCAAGCATTTGGTAAACAAATCTGCCACATTGTCCGTTCCGGCCCTGTGTTCAACCAAAAGTTCATTTGAGCTAATTTTAGCTTTCATCCAGGCCATACGAATTTCAACATGTCGACTTCGTTTGGGTATATCTTGTCCAACCAACAATTGCAAGGCTGAAGAGCTATCTGACTCCAGCAAGATTTGTGGCACATCTCTCTCTCTCTCATTTCACCAATCCCTGTATAAACACGATGGCAAAAATTGCTAAACGCAACAGATTCTTGGGCAACCATTTGCAATGCATACAACTCTGCTTCACAAGAGGACAATGACACAGACTGCTGTTGTCTAGCCAATGACCTAACCAATGCACCTTCACAAAACACAACTCCACCAGAAATCCCTTCCCTACCATTGAATCTGTATGGAGCAAACGATGCATCAGAGAATGAATGCAAAATTGAATGTCTTGCAGGCCCAATCATCAAATTCTCGTATTCTGGGGATGGTAACCTCAAACATGTTCCCACATCTTCAAATAGAAATCGCAACAAAGAACGAATGGCAGCTTCAGTGCCTTGGTTGGGCTTTGCTTGCTGACTTCCAATTAGACTGAGATACAGTTTCAGGTCGTGCCTAGACTGTGCCATCCACAGAAGCTTGCCAAGTGCTCGGCGAAATCGTGAGTATGCAGAGGGAGAGAGTTCTTGCAATTGATTCTTGTCACCCATGGCCTTGTCCAAAATGCCGGCCACGTCCGGCACAGATGCAGATCCCTTTGTGATGTTGAATTCGGTAAAGGTCGTATCCAAAAACTTTGGATCCACGCCAATCGTCAAGGAGTCATCGTCAATTCCACGATGCACATGCCTGCCTATGAATATCAAACTTCCACCTCCATGTCGTGCAGGAAGGATGATCCCGGTCTCCTTCAAGGGCACGGCTTTGCCAATTGCTTTCTCCACGATCTTCTCAGCTCTCTCTGATTGGCAACACAGAAGTAGGTCGTCAACATACGCGACAAGCAGTGCAAGTTCTCCATTCACGACACCTTGATAAATGCATGGTTCGACCTCGTCAGAAGTCAATCCAACACCACGGATGCTGTCACTCAGCAAATTCAGCCAGTGCCGCGATGCATCTCGAAGACCATTTAAGGCTTTGCAGAGCAACAAGTAGGCTTGTGAGCCATCTGGCATAGAGACGGAGAGGGGCAGTTTCAGCACATACTATTACGAGTCCATGAGGAAGAGGTGAATGCATGAAGGCGTGGGAAACATCAAGTCCTTTCAGTCGAAGAGCACGTTGGGCAGCAAGAGTAAGAACGAAATGCAAGCCCTCTATGCTTGGTGTTGGGCTCGAGATTCCCAGCTTTCGTGCACTAATTCCTTTGTTCAAGTCCTTTGCAACTATCCGGACTCTGACTCGTGATTCACTTTTGTATGCTGAAACCCATCTACTTGGAATCACACGCATGAGCGGGTGTTTCTTTTTCAATGCGTCAGCCTCAGCCTGTCCTATGACCTTTCCGGCACCACATTTCTCAAAATTCCCAATTTCTTCTTTCATACCCTCAAAACCTAGGTCCACATCAAGTTGCATGAGTGAGCTATCATCGATTACTTCATCCGGTTTCCAAAGCAGCACTTCTGAACCACCAAGTTTCACCTTCACACACTGGTGATCCTTTCCATGTGCAAACTTAATTGAATTCAGCTCATTGTCAAACAACTCAGGACTCGTGGCTCGTGCATTCTCTGGTCCTTGTTCTAAACACCATGCAACAGGTCCTACAGCATGACATGCATTGTCCATGAGAAAAAGATCAAGAGTCATTGGGACTTGTGTTCCAGCTGCACGTTCAGCAGCCATCTCATCTTCCAAATCCTCCACTGACTGTTCTGCCTCTCTCTTCATGCCTGAACCTTCAGTGTCCATACTTAGACCAACCTCATCGGAACCTGCGCCAACCGGAGTTGGGCCATTCTCGGTCTCAACCTCCATATCTTCATGCCTTACCTCAAGTCTCGGTCTTGCAATATTAGGCACAACATCTGGCATTGCAATGGGAGTTTCACTCGCCTCAAATGCAACACGTTTTCTCTTACATTCAGCATTATGCCTAATTCCAGGTACGTCCATTCCAGAATCACATGCAGGACACCGGGGTGTTTTTGGAAAAACACGCACATCTGACCTAGCAACATCTGGAGACGGGGACGGAGACTTTGGTGACACTTTCGGAGATGCTTTAGGCAATGCAGGTCCTTCAGAAGTAGATGCACGAATTGGGTCTTGTCGGGCAATCTTCAATTCACCTGGCTTTCTCGGTTGAGATGGAGCTGACTCCACCGGTCTCTTCTTTGGAAGAGGGGCTCGGAAGCCTGGATCAGGTTCTTTCATCTCTCGCACTAAGTCACCCGGAGCACCATCTGGGTACTCAACAACATCATCATCATGCATAGGTTGCTCAACATTGGCATCAGGCAATCTTGGTCTTGCAACATCTGGGGCAGCCGGCTCAATGCGAATTCCTTCGCGTGCTGGCAATGGTTCTCCTTGCACTTGTCCACCTTCAATCTCACAAAACAACTGATCACCAACGACTTGGTTCCACACTATTGGTGTGATTGGCTTGACATTCCTTGCAATAAAGCGCTTCAGAACCAATTCACCATCAATTCTTACAGCACCTTGCACAACTGGTCCAGTATCCAAACCTGAATGCACAAATGCAGCTTCAACACTTCTGGTCTCATTCGGTGATTGCGCTCGCATGCTGCTGGGCAATTCGGCAAGGACAGTTTGACCAAACATTGCAAAGGAAGGTCGAGACAACTTCCGTTGTGTGGAGTATTCCAATGGAGAAAAGTCAGTTCCATGAGCTTGGAAAAATGGTTGTGGCTCAATGCAATGTAGGTTGCAACATCTTGCAATCCACGTTCTGTAAAACAGACATCAGCACCACCTTGGTTCATTTCAGCACGCAACACAGCAAGGGATTCTTTAAGTCTTCTCACAGCTCGTTCAGCTCCTCCATTGCTTTGGTGTTGTTGAGGTCGTGCACGGCGAACCAAGAAAGTGTACTTGTCAGAACTGGTTCCGACTAATTCAGAAACTGCACGTTCGGCATCTGTATGCAGGACTACGGAAGAAGTCGATGATGCAAGGCCGAAATGATCCAGCCACTTGCAAATTTGATTCTTCACAGATCTTGTCTCCTGTCCCACAATGACATAGCCAACGCAGTTTGTAGATAATTCAGTCAAAACCAGAACTTTGATAGTTCCGTCTGCTTCATCCTCAACCAATTCTCCACGAGTGGTTAGAAAACCAAAGTCGGCTTGCACCTCAGTCTCAAGAGCGCCTTCTCGACGGCGACGATGTTGAAAGGTTGATTTGCCACGTGCACAAATTGTGCGCCTTGGATCAAAAGGTACATGTCCCTGCATTCTATGGGTCTCAAGCGCAGCTTCTGCCGCTCTGCTCAATGGATTCAAATTGGCATTGTCGTGCACCGCATGCAAACCCTCTGACATGAAGAATTCATCACCATGTCGTGCAGATGCATCAGAACCACTATACATCCATGCAGGGTCGAGTTTGACCCATGGACATCCACCAAAGTTGCAAATGCCGTCAAGTCTCAAACCTGACGCACAGTGAGTAACCTCAGCACCTTCTGGATTCTGATTGAATTCCCATCCACACTCACAAAGGGTATTGGTCGAAATGATGTTGTGGCTGATGCCACCAACTAGGCACTTCAACTTTGCCTGACGGTACACTGGGAAACGTCCCAAATTATCATTTTTCTTTTTGAATCCAACCTCAACAGAAACAGTAGTTGATCCATCTATATTCACCTTACTGCCATTGGCCGCTCGGAAGCGGTCATTCTGAGAGTCTACAACCCATGCACCATACGATGCACGTGATGCAGTGGCCATCACTGTTGCAGCAGCACCGGAGTCTAGTAACCACCAGTGCTGGCTCTCATCACCCATCATGATTTCTGAAAGCAATGGATGCAAAACAGGTGAGTAACGGTGCAGTTCAAATCCATGAGAAACAGTATCTTGCACGTTCAGAAAAGTCGAAGTTCCAACTGTTTGCAACCGAATTCGATGACAGTTTGAAGAAATTAAGTCTTGAGAAACTGCAGCATCACCTTCTACCTCTACACCTTTTAAACACATTCAAAGGTCACTGCACGATGCAAAGGTCCCTGACAGGTTCCTGACAGGTCGGTGGTTCCTGCTGCAAACATGCCACACAATAAATTGGAATCTACCTGTGGTGTTGTTTCATGCAACCATCCAAAGTTTAAATTCCAAAGTTGACATGTTTCAGTTTCCGTTTCAGTTTCACTGTCACTGTCATCAAATTCATCTCCAAACATGGTGTCCATGACAACTGAACATGCAGATTCACTGTCAGAAAAAGGAACGAATTCTCCTCCCATGAAAAATTCAGGATCAGAAATGAAACATGCTGGCGGTAAACTGTTGAAAAAGTGTTTCAGTCTCACGTTTCGAAGCTGGCAGCACTCCAAGTTTGCTGCAAAATCATCACTGATAGTCATGCAGTTTTGACACGTGCAGAAAAGTCGATTCGACTCTAAACACTGCAAACCTGCAATTGAGACATGAAAAACAGTTTCATCGGTTGAAAAATGACTGCAAACATCGTCAAAAGCGTCGGAAATTTCAGTTTCAAGTGTCAAACTTGTTGGAAAACCTGAAAACATCTCGGAAATCAAGGGACTCAGCACTAAGGATTGGACACCTTGAGTCGTTCCACCTGCACTTGCACTAGGTTGCTGGTCTTCAATCGCAGGCCAACTCCAAGATTCGTCCCAATTCTCCTGTCCTTCTTGCCACGTGCAATCCCAAGATTCATTCCAGCTGTCATTCCAGACCTGTGCAGTTTCATACCATGACTGGTCCTCCCACCAAGAACCATCGTCCTGCCACCACATGTCTGTACTGTCCCATTCTTCATCGTATCCTACTTCGTTCATTTTTCCTTTCTTGCCAAAACCTTTACCTTTGCCTTTTTTTTTCCGTCCAACGCCTTCATGGCTTCCGCCAGATCGTCCAACACGTTCAATTGCATGTTGCAAAATAGGGTTAATTAATTAATTAACGCATACATGGCCGTCTACAAATTGAGGGGCCTCAAGAGTGAACTGGTATAGGACCTGCGTATAGTCCAGTAGGCCGTCACGAAGTCACCACAAGCCGAAAACAAAAAACCAAAAGCAAACCCACCAAACAACAGCGAAACACAGCAACCCAAAACAAAACAGCCAAACAGAGGCGTGACAGGTGCCAGTTCATGGGAGTGCTAACATTGTATCATCTTGACATGGTATGGCAGCAGAAACAAAGGGAAGAACAACAAAATCACAAGGCCATACCTCAAGGTGAGCGAAGCAACAAAGCACCATGCGGAAACCAGGGATCCCCCCAGCCAGGATCCCCGAGATCACATGGCGCAAGCCGTCAAGGCATAACAACTCACATTGGTCACTTCGAAGCAAACAACGACAAAGCCGTGTCGCAACGAGAGTGGTGAAAAGAAAGGTGAAACAGACGGTGAAACAAGAGCTAAAGTGAGAAACGATGAAGGGGCACTAACAGCCCTCAGGGTGCCAAAAAAAAAACATTTACCTTTGCCTTTGCCTTTCTTTCCTTTCTGCTTTCCTTTGCCCTTAATTACTCCTTTTCCTTTCTTCCTTTCCGGGCAATTTGCAGAAATATGTCCAAATTTCTGGCATTTGAAACGCTTCAGTTTTGACAAGTCAACATCACATGCATTTGAACTGTGTCTCCTACTACCACATGTACCACATCGCACACCCCCTACTGCATCTAAATTCCAGTTTCCATCACCGTCACTTGCAGACATGTCATATTGCACAGTGGACTCATCTGAACCTTCCACTTGGGTGACCTGGTATAGATTTTTCTTGCGGTGGAACTCAGCGAAAGCACGCTGTTGCTGTTCCCATCTCAGTGCAGTGGCTCTAAAAGCTTGGTACGACTCACCTCCAGTGTGATGCAAACAAAACGTCCTGACTGCTTCAGGTAGACCACGTAGCAAAACAGCTACCAAGTCAGCTTCGGCTACATGCAACCCTGTGGCATCAATTCTACTTGACAGTGTTCCCAGCAACTTAGAATACTGAGGAGGTACAGTCATTAGTCTCCAGAATCATAATATTTTCCGAAGCTTGAATTGGATTCAATGAGTTCCCCCCCTTCCCCCAATACCAATGTTGATACAAACATAAACGTGAAAAATCGAACGCGCCGGCGTGCGATCAATCTAAGAGGCTTCTCGTTTGCACAACATCCAATATTAAAATTCCAGGGCAAGGGGATACACATCGAGTAAAGGTGAAATCTAAAGCCAGCGGCCAGACTACTGACGCAGTAGTTGCTGAATGGCAAACTGCCTGTGAGACACATGGACATGCCATTCTCTCTCAAACATTGAGGTCTGTGCTAACGCTTCCAGCAACATAAGCAAGCATCAACCCGCCGGGAAAAGACACAAGAAAAGCACGTTGGCTGCCAGTACTCTAGCATGCTATGTTTTCATATGTACAAACCTCGAAAAAACTCGGAATACGCGTCCAATCAGCCAGTTTACAATGGCAGGAACACTTCAAGTGGCAAAGCTCTGGCATGCTGGTTTTTCATATGTACAAACCTCAAGCAAACCTTGTTCAAACCTCAAATCTATGGGGCCGGACCATGCCAGCAGGTGCGACAGGATTTTTTTAAAGGAAAGTTCAATTAATTTCTTTTTTGCGCGCGGCAACTGTAGATTTCCTCCGCTGCCTGGAATTGAGGTTTGATTGGGGTTTGTGGTCATGGCGTGGCTTTCTCCAATAGAATGCGCAGCACAGACATGTTTTCAAAGTATGCCTGGAGTTTGTACACATGAAAACACAGCACAAGGTGTCACCAAAAAAGTGCTCATTCCTCAGTGAAATGAGCTGCGCGCAGACATTAACAAGGTTTGTTTGGGGTTTGTACATATGAAAATACAGCAGAAGGAAGAGGAACAAAGCATTGCAAACAAAAACGACCAGTAAAGAATAGATGATCAAGACGTACGGGAGGCGAGGTGCATGCAGATCCGCCTGCATGGATTTTCCCTGTGCAAGCATGCGACTCCAACCACATAACCTTAAAGCAAATCCAAATCATTGACACACTTGTCGCCAAATTTCGTAAAGCCCATGATGCCGCCACAGCATGACACTTTCAAGACACCAGGACAAGCTTCTCCAAACCCCAGCAACTTTGGAGACACTTGGAAGTACCTCTGCAGTTCCGTTGCATCGTCTTGAAGCCTGGAAGGCAGCATGTGTCAATTCATGGATACACCGTCATGGAGCAGCCTGTGGCAAGGAATTTGTTTCAGAGCTTAGCTGCCGGAATC
Source organism: Cladocopium goreaui (assembly GCA_947184155.2). Lineage (NCBI taxonomy): Eukaryota > Dinophyceae > Suessiales > Symbiodiniaceae > Cladocopium > Cladocopium goreaui. The sequence continues at coordinate 282,181 of CAMXCT020006809.1, forward strand.
ATGCTTGTAGAACCACAGCAGAGCAGCGACAACTCTCTCTGCTCGCATCCTGTCGCTTCCAAGACAAGCCAATCGGGAATTACTTGCCACAAACTCCAAAAAAGACAGACTTTGGCTCCAAACTCCAAGCCAAAATTTGATCTCAAAAATGAAGCCATTTTTGGCTTCGCCCAATGAAACAATAGAAGCGGCCTCCGAGAATTTGAACTAAAAATGACTTCCTTCGAAAGAGACACAAACTGTCCAAACCCAAAAATGCCGCGGCGCCAAAAAAAGATATCCCAATGAATGTGCCCACCAACCCTTCTACAGATGCTCGCACAACCGAGGTGTCAGCATAAAGTTCCATTCTTCAACCAGCGAAGCACGAGACTCTCTTCGCGTCATCATGCCAGAATCAAAGATCATACATCTTTTTTCTTTTTCATATTGGCACTGAGGAGGTACAGTCATTAGTCTCCAGAATCATAATATTTTCCGAAGCTTGAATTGGATTCAATGAGTTCCCCCCTTCCCCCAATACCAATGTTGATACAAACATAAACGTGAAAAATCGAACGCGCCGGTGTGCGATCAATCTAAGAGGCTTCTCGTTTGCGCAACATCCAATATTAAAATTCCAGGGCAAGGGGATACACATCGAGTAAAGGTGAAATCTAAAGCCAGCGGCCAGACTACTGACGCAGTAGTTGCTGAATGGCAAACTGCCTGTGAGACACATGGACAGCCATTCTCTCTCAAACATTGAGGTCTGTGCTAACGCTTCCAGCAACATAAGCAAGCATCAACCCGCCGGGAAAAGACTCAAGAAAAGCACGTTGGCTGCCACTACTCTAATGTGCTGCGCATTCTGTTAGAGAAAGCCATGCCATGACCACACCCTCGATCTGCTGTGTTTTCATATGTACAAACCCCATTCAAATCTCAATTCTAGGCAGCGGAGAAAATCCACAGTTGCCGCGCAAAAAAGAAATTAATTGAACTTTCCTGTAAAAAATCCTGTCGCACCTGCTGGCATGGTCCGGCCCCACAGATTTGAGGTTTGAACAAGGTTTGCTTGAGGTTTGTTCTCAAAACCGGCTTCGCTCAAAAGGGCCTCCCTGTATTACACTTTCACTTCCTTTACATCTCATCAACTTCATCCACATGACATATTGAGGGGGGCCCATGCTGGGGGTTAGCCAGTATCAACCCGCAAAGTGGCTTTGTCAAATGAATGTTTTTCACCTGGGTCCCAGGCATCCTGCTAGGCATTGCTACGCTTTGGAGCCATGGCACCTTTTTTTTTTCCTCGAGTTTGGCCGATGTCGCGCTAATGGCTCGGTCCTTACGTGTGAGTAAGCAGTAAATACATCTGTACAAGGACGCACGGTCCTTGAAATCAGCAAATCGATTGAAGCAAAACAAAGAAACAACAACCACACCAAAGCGACGACCCGCAAATCCCCCAGCCAGACTTGCGTTTCGCCAGCGGAAAAAGCGAAACAAAAAGCAGAAAAACACCGAAACAAAACGGGGCCGGAGCCCAAACGAAACACCCACAGAATCGATTTGCATCAGGAAGCAGTGGAAAGTCCACTGCATCCCTATCAAAAACATGCCAACAAACGAATTATGTGTCGCAGCTGCTCAGGCAGACATAAAGACTCAGCTTGGAGGTTAACCCTAGCATGAGCCTAGCTGTACACGAAAGCAGTCTACCACAAAATCTCTCTCAGAGTCCTCTCAGGTCAGCTCGTAGTGGGCCTTCATGAACGTAATAGTCATCCTCTTGACAGTCAACTGCGATCACAAATCCAATGGTCCAAGAAATCAGAACCCCCTTGGAAGGGGGGGCCAGCAATGACAATGAGGAAGCAAAAAGGCCAGGGAGCGGCTTCCAAACATGCCATTGCCGACAAGAAATCAAACGGGGGAGCATGCCCCTAGTTTCATAGGGGAGATGCAGCCATCCGTTGTGTGGGCACAGTCAGCGGCTTACTTGCCAGTATCCGCAAAGCTGAACAACATGCAGAAAAAGCTTGAGTGCAAAAATTGTCATTGCATTTGCCACAGTACCAGTGCTGTCGCTGTGGAGCGTCAAAGAAAGCAGGTTCGCAGGAAATACCAACTGCAGAACTGTTCAGGACATGTCAGGACGTCATCGTTCCTGAAGGACCCGCAGTGCGTTGCAGTACGTACCAAAAAACATTGTAGTATTGTAGCAAAACCACGGCTAAATTGCCACTCACCCAGAGAGTAGACAAGCTGCAGAGTTACCACGTCTCGTTGTCCAATGACGAACCATGTTGGCAGTCTTGTGCTGCTCGCGGGCGCCCCAGGCAGTCCTACAGGGAGAAACACCGGAAAGCACCGGTGAAGCTCGCTGCAGCACAGGCTGGTCCATGGCATCGGCCGGCTACCTACCGCCCCCTTTCAGTCGAATTCAAAACCCGACTTAGAGTACCCAGCCAGAGGACAACCCGGGGGAACCAAAACAACCAACCAAATTAAAGCAAAAACGCCATCAGCCCCTTAAAAGAGCAATTTCAGCCAGCACGCAAGGCCGAGAAAGGACGGCCTTACACGCAGAGGCAAAACGCCTGTCCTAAGTCACCTTAGTGGGTCGTAAGAGTGCAGTGTCAGTGACTCTGATTTAGTGAAAGAACCAACAAACACACACACCAGAAAACAAGCGTACCTACAATCAACCGATTCTCCATTCATTGTGCCTGAATAGGGCCCCAATGCACCTGCCACGTCTATGGACAGATGCACCAGTGGCCAAGAGAGAGAGCGAGGGAGAGTAGAAGCGCAGAGGGCAAAGAAAGGAGCAGAGGAAGCACACACGGCCCAACAACCACACAGACAGAAAAGAGGAGGAGGCGGGAAGACCACCAAAGGAACAACAGGACATACGGACCGAGCGGCAACCAAAGGAGGGGGCGCCGGGAAGGCAGAGGAAGACAGGGCGGAGAAGGCTACACACGTCACATTAGAATAGCAACAGTGCAGCTTAGCGGAGTCTAAGATGTGTCTGGATCATCATCACGGTGAATGCCTCAGTATGGCCGAACTAAGCTCCCCGACGCCACCAGTAACATGGTGTAGAGGGGGAACACCCCACACAGGGCAAGAAGCCTTTGTTGCCATGAACCGAATGACGAAGGGAAAGCAAAGCAAAACCACACTCCCAGCAAGAAAGCAGGGCAACAGAGCCGTCACAGCTGCAACCAGATACTCCGAGGGAGGCACCAGCACACAGGAGTGTGAGCTGGACCAGAGCACAAAAGAGACTACACGCGGGGCAGGGGAGGAAGAAAAGCAGAGGCAAGAAGCACAGCAAGGGAGGGCAGGCAACACGGGAAACACCGAGGCCCACACAAGCACAGCGAGGAGCACAAAACAACAGAGACAACGAGCCCGCGGCGCCAAAGAAAGCACTAAGACACAAGCACCACCGGGCAACACAAGCAAACAGCCACAGGACAGACAAGGAGAAAGAAAACAGCACAGACACAGCAGAAGAGAGGCACACTGCGCAGGACCAGAATAAGGCGAAACGACAGGAGGACAGAAGAAAGGAGGGGCGAACAACAAAAAGAAACGAGCAAAACCAACCGAATTAAGGAGCACAAGTGCACCAGTCACATCTACGGACAGACACACAAGTACAAGTGCAAAGCTCGGCCGTACTACAGGGAAAGTAAGACCCCAATGCACCTGCCGCGTCTATGGACAGATGCACCAGTGGCCTAACAGACCCAGGTAGACAGCACAGGCAAAGACGCAAAAAGCCGGAAGGGGACACCACTATTAGGTCCGACCGGAGCAAAAGGGGCCCAACAGAGCGAACTAGGGGGCCAAAGCAGGGATTGAGGAAGACCAGAGAGACAAAAAGGTGAAACGAGAGGTGCGACCCAGGAGGGTGGGGGAGGGGAAAGGAGAGGGTTATGTCTGACTCCGTTGAGTGTATTCCAGATGATGGCGTTTGTCTGCTCGGAGAGTATCATTCCAGCTATTCCCAATGGCAAAAGAGACCGGGTGCTCTGCTTCTTTTATTGCAGCCAAGCGACGTACTTCGTTGCATGTGGCGTCAAACGCAGCTATGTCATTATCCGGTACTCTTTTGCGTAGTTTTCGATCAGGGAAGACGCGCTCTCGTACCTGCTGTTGCAAAGTCTGTTCCGGTACATAATACGCTGGTCGTTGGAACACCACTCTGCTGGCTAGCTTAGCGCGATTGACTTCCCAATGGGTGAACATATGTTGATGTTGAACTTGTTGCTTGAGTTGAGCAGCATATTGGTGGAAGCTTTTGGGCGTGTGCCACAATCTCAGAAGGCTATAATTGGACGGCCAATCGAGCGGGCACAAGGTGGCTGTTTGTTTCCACATTTCAGGCGTAAGTCCTTTACCGGACGGTACGATTATTTCCAGATTGACTCGGGTGGGTCCAGTGGGTTGCAGGCCCATCATTATATAAGGGTCAACTACCCCTTGTGTGTATCCTCGGGCGAGCTCTGAAAAGCAGTCAGCTGCTTGAAATTCCTCATCCAAGGCCAAGCTCAATCCTGGAGCGTTCTTATCAGTAAATTTAACCGCCTGCAAGACTTGATCAGCCACATCTCTCTGCAAGCCCTCAAATACTCGGTGGGGACAGGAAAAGGAAACCTCCTGTGGAGCTTGAGTGTTGCCGCCAGCTTCCCCTAAGAAACATGGCGCGATCTTGCTGGCCCAGCTTGCAGGAAACCACGCCAATAAGGCCGTGGTACCACTGACCACGTCGACCCCAGTGTGACGCCGCGAGTGGGGCTGGTTGGTGACGACAACTTTGACTGGGCCACTGGGGGCACGTTTCCGATTTACCTCTGCACTCTCTCTGGCTGCCACAATGAGCTCAGAAAGGATTGGGCGAAACCAGAAAGTAGCATACAGCAGGCACTCCGTCTCTGGGGTGGCCAGGGACTCCGCCCTTCGGGTAAGAGAGCAGATGTACTGCGAGAGCGCTTCACCAAGTCGGAGGGTGAAGCTCCGGGCAGCATGTGCAAAGACCTCCTCAACCGTCTCAATTACGCCCCACAGCCACAATTCTGACGCAATGGACATGAACAGGCGAGCAAACTTTTCTTGTATTGAAGTCAGGGAGATGGTAAGCTTAGCTTGCAGCCACAGATGTGGAAGGGCTCCAAGGTTATCAGGATGATAGAAAACACTAGCACTGGGCTGTGAGCTGCTGATCATCGTGGCCAACTTGTCCGCAGCACCTTTAATTTCCTGTTCCGTAGGATCATCCATGGCCGGTGGGATTGGCGGGCACCATGGCTCCTCTGGGGGTGTCGCCTCGTCATCATTTTCACTTTCTGCCTCAGTTTCACTTGCAGTGGTGGCTTGTTCTTCATCCGAAGAGGGATCGTCCACTTGCTCACCAGCTCCTTCCGGTCCTACCAGAGAGCTCTCTCTCATGTGTATTTGTAGTGCAGGAGCTTGTAATAGTAATGGTTGCAGACGGTGGGCGTCAAAATAGTGGATACCTGGGATGAGCAGTATTCGCCGATCTTTGGTGGCTTGATGAAAATACATCTTATTGCCTCTGAGCCTATGCACCAAAACGGGAGAGCCATTGTGGGAAGCACACAACCAAAGCGGAGAACGATATCCATCGCCGGCATAGCCGTACAGGTATTCCCTATCTATGGAGCACGGAAAGAAGCTGCTCGCCGTGAGGCGGTGGTCACGACTTTGAGAGGCTAGCGCTGCATTGACTTCCTGTGTGAGCCGCAGCCTTGATTTCTGTGCAATGACTAAACGAAACCTTTTCAGGGATCGTGCCCCATTCACGGTCACCACCATAGCTATGGCCAGAGGCGGTTTGTCTTGGGAGCTAAACGGTGTATCTAGGCCCCACTCAAGGACCGCCTCTGCATCAGATGGCACGTGCTTGGGCTCATGGAACTGGACAGTGCGATCTTTAAGGGTATAATACCCATAATGGTATACTGCAAGTGTTTGTGCCATCCCAATCAGCCCGGCCATATCAACGGGGGAGACAATGTACGTATGCTGGATGGCTCTAGTGAGCGCAACTGTGGCTCGTCCAAAGCAATCCTCTTTGTCTTCTGCCGTTGCCCCTCGCCGTCCTCCACTGAGAAAACCACATCCTGTCTGTACCACTACTGCAATTCGTGCCGTGGCTCCCGCTGCTGACGATGTGGTGGCAATCCGCAGACCACCAAACCAAGCAGCCTGGAAGCCATGCTGCAGCAGTTGTGTGTGTGTACTGCCGTGCGATTACACATGACGAGGAGCTGCGCAGTCGCTCCTTGATTGAGGTCTCGATAACACTTTTGAAGGTAATTGAGAAAAACCACAATATCCTCAATAGCGGCCAGGAGGTCTCTGGAGTATCTAGGTACTTCCCATAACACAGTGCGGAATCCTCCCTGTCCAACCGTGTAATCATGGGGGACAAAATGACCTATTTGTATGGGATCCTGATCATGTAGCACCAATTCCGGGTACCGGACTGCAACGATGGCTTTATACGTCAAAAGAGACACTCTGGAGCTGTTGGGCAGTATGATGCCCCATCGATGCGGACCATCCAGGCCGGCTGCTTCAATCGTGGTGGTACACTCAGGGATGCCGAATTCTTCTGGCGCAGTTGCAATAAGCAAAACGGCCAGTATTGCAGACACCAAGCAGCTCTGAACATTCAGGTGGCTAAGCGTTTCCTCACTGAAAAGGCGCGCCAAGGAGATTGGTAAAGGTTGGGCAGTTGCTGCCGTTACCCAAGTCCCTGTGTGCGGTGCTTGGCCGAGGTTGAGTAGCCACGCCACTTCAGAGTCGTTATCCTGGCTTGCATCCGGCCACAGGAGTGCAATTAACTTGGTGAGCCGGGCAGGAGGCAAATAATCGCCAGGTCGATTCAAAGCTCGTAGCCCCAAGGGACGATGAAGAAGCTTTTGCCTGTTCGCTGCTGCCGCCCTTCCCTTGGATAGACCTCCAGGTGTTTGCCTATGGTCCCCGACAAAAACTAGCAGTGCTGGTTGCTGGATTGCTGCAAGCGCGGCAATTTCATGGTAGATGCTAAATTTCGTGGGTCCTGGGATTTAAGGGCTGAGTATTTTTAAAAAAGAATTTAAAGTTTTTTTAGGAATTTAAGGTTTTGAAAAGATGCTACCCAACTTGGAAGCTACCTCAATATTTGGTAAACACACCCTGTTTTGAAGCCAAAACATGAAAAAATGCCACAAAAAAGACAAAAACATGCTCAAAAGCATGAAAAACGGAGCTTTACTGAACAAAAACCATGAGATTTGATCTGAAAAATGTGGCATAGACTGCAGGGGGCCAAATCAGCATCCTGTTTTTATCTTGGTTTTATCCCAGATTCTAAAAAATCACACTATATAGGCCAAAAAATGATTTTTTGTACTGTTTAAAGCATAGAAAAAAGGTTCCCAACTTGGAAGCTACCTCAATATTTGGTAAACACACCCTGTTTTGAAGCCAAAACATGAAAAAATGCCACAAAAAAGACAAAAACATGCTCAAAAGCATGAAAAACGGAGTTTTACTGAACAAAAACCATGAGATTTGATCTGAAAAATGTGGCATAGACTGCAGGAGGCCACATCAGCATCCTGTTTTTATCTTGGTTTTATCCCAGCTTCTAAAAGTTCACAATATATAGGCCAAAAAATGATTTTTTGTACTGTTTAAAGCATAGAAAAAAAGGTTCCCAATTTGGAACCTACCTGGACCTACCTCAGTATTTGGTAAACACACCCTGTTTTGAAGCTAAAACATGAAACAATTCCACAAAAAAAATGCAAAAACATGCTAAAAACCATGAAACACGGAGTTTTAGTGAACAAAAACATGAGGTTTGATCTGAAAAATGTTGCACAGCCTGCAGGGGGCCACATCAGCATCCTGTTTTTATCTTGGTTTTAAAGTTTTATCCCAGTTTATGAAAAAAATACCTCAATATTATCTGTAAACACTGAACTTGAACACTCTGTTTTGGTACCACAAGTGTTGGTTTTGGTTTGTTTCAAATTGGGCAGCTCGCATTCTATGCCTAAGCCTAAGCTCACGCTTCAGAAACTCAGGTTTGACCTTGCGTATCTATAGCCTACATAGCCTACATCGTACCATGACCATGACTCCCCGCCATCATGAAACACAAAAACACGAAAACATTGGGTATCGGTATCCGTTTCCGTCCTTAAACCCAAAACAAGTTAAGTGGGATAACACAACACTGTGCACAACACACCCAGCCCAGTACATGCACAAATACATAACATGCACGAACATGCCAGTCAACATATATACACACAGGACAAGAACCCTCGGAGTAATACATGCACAAATACACAATGTTTGCAGCAGATTGCGGAAAGGTCATTCGCTCCAAGCTCTGGTTGAAATTCTCAGAAAAAGTAATAAAAGTTTCCACGCTCGCTCCAAGCTTTGGTGAAGTAGACACCAACGTCAACATTTGAAGGCTGGTTGGCAAGATCACCTGCCAAGCCGTGCCTACATTCAAAAACCAAAATGACAATGCTGGAATGGACATGTCACTTGCCTCAAACCCCGGTTGAAATTCTCACTAACCGTCAATCTTGGAAGACCACTTGGCAGTGTCACTCTCTCCAAGCTTTGGTTGAAGCAAACACCAAAACATCAAGATGTGAAGACTGGTTGGCAAAGTTTTGGAGGCTCCAAGCTGTGCCTAACTTGAAACTTGAAAACCAAATGACAATGTTTGCAGACTGCTTGGAGTGTCACTTGCTCGAAGCTCTAGTGGAAATTCTGAAACAGCCAATGTCTGAAGACTGAAGACCACTTGGCAGTGTCACTCGCTCCAAGCCAAGCTTTGGTGTAAAGTAAACACTCCGAAAGTCACTGTTTGAAGAATGGTTGGCAAGAACACTCACTCTAAGCTCTACCCGAAGTGGAAACCAAACATACAAGTTTCAAGACCCGTTGGGAGGGTCACTCGCCCCAAGCTCTGGTTGACATGACTACCAAAAGCCAAAGTTTGAACGCTGCTAATCTACAGCCACTCAGCCGCACTCAGTGCCAAATCGTCAGCCTGCCAAGTTTCATCGTATTGCAAAATAGCGAGAGGCTTTGCGGCTTTCCCATGTGAAATCATTGCAAAGGCATGCCAAGACAATGCCAGGATTAGTATTTCAGCAGGAATGTGGTCCAAGCTCCAAACCAATGGATACCCATGAAAACAAAAGTTGAGACATTGAGAAAGGTCACAGTTACAGTTCATTGGAAAATTTGCCGTTCACCAGTGCCCAGGCCCAGGCTGCCACCAGGCCGCCAGTTATTTGTTTTGCACATCCCCTGGCAAAGTCTCTGCTCGCTGGTTGAAAATTACCGCACATTCACATTGGGCTGCGGTTTCACTCCGGAGGTGCGAACGAGGGCCATGGACAAACAGCTTCTTCGCCATCTCGCCAGCGCTGCTGTTGGTGGAGAGAAGCACTGCAAGCGAAAGCGCACCAAAAGGATCCGATCACTGCAGCATGCATGGCCTCAACGTCACAGGATTCAGAAGTTCTCTGAAAGAACAATGACATGGTCAACCGTCAACCCCTCTCTCTCTCTCTCTCTCTCTCGCTTTCTCTTTCTGTCTGTTTCCCCTTCTTTTCACTCTTTTTCCCTGTCCTTCCCTTCTCTCTCTCCCTCCTTCTCTCTCTCTCTCTCACACACACTCACAAGTTGTAAGCAACACATACGTAAAAATAAAGGAACACACCAAAAAAAGTACACATATCAAATTAAAGGACCGACAGACAAAGCAGGAAAGACAAAGGAGATGGTGATGGTGAAGGATCGATGAATAAAAGAATTGTGTGTGAGAAAGTTGTGTGTGAAAGAATTGTGCACGATAAAGGAGATCATGACTCATGACTCATGACACCGAAAATCACGATGACTCATTCTGACTCATGAGGTATTTGAGCAAGGCACGTTTCCGGCCAGGCTTCGCTTTGCTCCTGCTGCCAGCTGAACTCCGATGTGGGGGTGACGGTCATGGGTTCCACACAGAGCAGCATATTGTGGGATCCCCATGATGATGAGGTGCTCATCGGGGAGAAGCCACCTTTCTTCCACTGCATCATTCTCTGGTGGACCGGGACATAGCACCCAGAGTTTTCCACCTCGAAGCAGCGCCGGCGCCCAGATGCCGCACACAGGAATCTTGTATGGATTCTGACAGAGGTTGCACATGGCTGACTCCTCCTTGGCCTTCCATCCAGCTTGCAGCTTCGGAAGTCCTTTGTATGCCCCCAGCCACGCAGCTTGGCTTCCTGCCAGGCCGCTGCAACTGCATCAGTGATTTTCAGGAGGAAAGGGGAGGACAGTCAGACAGATGACAGATGACAGAGGAGAGTCAGGAGAAGACTTGGATTTGGACAGCGGATGCCTAAAAGAAAGAGGATCCACTTTGTGCAACTTGCAAGTTGTCCAGGATCAAATCAACTCTCTAGCGTTTAAACTATTTGAACACGGCGCCCATGTCCCCATATTCTGTCCTTGAAGGAGCTTGCTGAAGGGCGTCGTCGGAGGTAGGCAAAGCCTTTTGCAAGAGCGAAGCCGCTCTTCCTCCACAGACTCCTGCCCAACCAAACGGTTGCATTAGGATTAGGGCCATGGGCCACAAGCACCAAGTCATTGGCAAATAGTGGCAAGGGCATGCATCCACGCAACCCAATCTGAACCCAATGTCTAGACACAAAGTCATGTCCAAGTCCAAGTCCACAGATACACATCTTATAGATGTTCTGCTACCAACCAAGCCTTTGGAGCGACCATGAAGTGGTGCACGCTGAGCACCGGTTTCCGGAAGAGCTGCTTGATCAAGTCAATGCCATCGTCTGGAAAAGCACCCCTGCATTGAAGAATCCCTGCCTTAGATCGGGCAAAGGGCGCAATGCATGTGGAAAAAAAAGGAACCTGGGGTGAGTGGAGTGCCTGGAGTCCTGGAGCCTGGAACTTGGAACTTCGGACTGAACATCACTGCTTCAACCTTTTTAGCAGTTGCGCCTTGAATTCAAGTTGAAATTGTAATTGTGCCATCCACAGCTTTAGTGCAAGTCGTTGCAAACTATTTCAAATAAAAATACAGTATTATATATATATGTGTGTATGTATGAAATATACAATAATATATATTAAATATATAACATGTAAACATCTATTATAAATAAAAAAAATCTCTGCATCTGGGTTGCGAAAACGAACCGGGTTGCCAAAGCCAATCTTTTTCATGTCTTGGGCTTGTGTTGGGCCATTTGGGGCCCATGTTGGGCCTATGTTTGGCCCCACGTTGGGCCATATGGAGGTTTTGGTAGGTCTATGTTGGGCCAGATATTCCCAATATGTGGGGCAGGAAGGGTTTTGGTGCCCCACAAATTTGGTGTCTGACAGCGGTCATGTTGGCCACAATGGAGTCACGTTTGCGATGGTCAGGGTCTGTGTTAGGCCCATGTTGGGCTTATGTTGGCCCTATGTTGGGGTATTCGGATGGTTGGGTGGGCCTATGTTGGGCCAGATATTCCCATATTTGTGGGGCGCAAATGTCAGGGTTTTGGTGCACAAATTTGGTGTCTGACAGTGGTCATGTTGGGCCTATTGGGCCATGATTTTGGAAACCCGGTTCATTTTGGCAACCCAAATGCATCGAAATGTCCATATATATATATATGTATGTGTATATATATATCAAGATATCTGAATATTATGTGGTAAAACATAACATGAATTTATGTTAAATGATATTTTACTATATCATGTTGAATTATACTATATCACAATCACAATGATTAAGTGTTATACTATATTAAATTGTATTACATTAAATTATATTATGTTATTTTAAATTATATTATATTATATTATACTATACTATTTTTTACAAGAAATATAGATAATATATTTTACCAAGTAAATATATAGCATATATTAAATATTATTTATATACATGAAAGATATTTGGTAAAAACAATATGCGAATATAAGATATTTATTCCATATCATATGTGTTATATATTGTATAGATTTTGTATTTTACATTTATTTCACATATATATTTTCAATTAAATCCATATATATATATTTATTTATCTATTGATTTATTTATTTACTTATTACATTGAACATATTTATTTGTATATATATATCTATCTATCTATCTATCTATCTATCTATCTCTTTTATATATCAAATATTTATTGAATATATATATATATTGTAAATCTATTGTATCTTAAAACAAGGCTTTGGGTTTAGGGTTGTTTAGGGTATATTATATAAATATATATAGTCTGGTTTAATGATAAATATATATATATTCAGATTATATAGAATTATATTGAATATATTTTATGTAAGTATAACTCAACTCAACCACAATTACAATCACAAATAATGCTGCATTTGCTGAAGGAGAACCGTGTAACAGCGCCCTCTGCTTGCTGGCCATCCGAATTGCGCTGGCGTGAGATCCATTGGTTCTGGAGATTCTCCTGAAGATGTCGGCCAGCGCCAATCCCAATCTCCAAGAATCGATGGAAACAAGTGGCGCGCAAACAATGATGTGCATTCATGGGCAATCCAATCCTGAGAGAGACAAGTGACAAGGCCGTGAATCGGAGTCAGAAGGGCAGCTAGTAGTTCAAGGCCGAGCTGGAAAATGAATCAATAGACTTAAAGGGGAAGATGAAAGATCAAGCAAAGCACAACCCAAGAAAATACAAAATCACATGTTGGTGCCAGCGGCCTGAAAGAGCACTGGAAAGCAAATGCAAATGCCTGCCCAATGGCAAGTCAATGTGGGTTTCACTGCACTGGTTTCACTGCACTGGTGAATGCGCGTGTGAGAGTCTCTGGTGCAGATTGCAATGGGTTTCTTGGATGGTACTGTTACTCCAGAGTTAATCAGCTTGCTCACTGAAGGCATGCTGGTCTGGATCCTTTTTTCCCTGCACACGGCACGACTATGTCAGGTCATTTAACCCGGATTGCGAGCTGCCAAGCAATGCAAAGCATCCAGTCCTGACACAATGCGCTGCTGTACTTTGTTCCAACTCAAAAAACAAAAATTAATTGCAAATACTGCCATTGCCAGGTCCAGAATCCAAGTCCAAGTCCAGTCCAAACAGATGATTTCATTGTCACTGTACATATATACCTTTGGATCGATTTTCATAATCCTGTCCCAGCATCCATGGCGCATTAACAAAGTAGGATGTGGCATCTGCAGCTGCTGGTCGAAACTCTGCATCAGTCACCTGAGTTACAAGATTCCAAGTCAATCATGTGTTTTCAACCACTCAAAAACTGCACGCTGCAAGTGGTTCGCCCTGCCCCCCCCCCCTCTTAGATGGCAAAATTACCAGGGCGCAACCAAACCCAAGATTTGGATTTCCACGTCTTCCTGCCTTATTCCCTCTACCACTTTTTGTTGGCGCTGTGGCGCTGTGAGATTAATTTTTTTTTTTTCCTAAGTGGACATGGAAATCCTATGAGTTCTCAAAGACCTTATTGCGCCGGAGGCGCGGAGAAAATTTTTGTAGAGGTTCCTGCGCCTGTTTCAGTAATATCACTTGCAAGTTTAAGTGTTTCCACCAAGAACTGAACGACTGTTTTGCGCCGGAGGCGCGGAAAAAAATTGCTTTCAAACCACTACACAGTGAATCAAACCGAAATAATGCACTTTCGCAATAGGGGTCGGCCCCCACAACGCGGTAGCGCTCGCCAATTTTTTGGCAATCATTCGTCCAGAAAAAAATTAAGTTCCAAAAAAAAGGAACTTAATTTTTTGAAAGAAAATCTTAATTTAAAAACAAAAGGAAATCGTCCAGAAAAAAATTAAGTTCCAAAAAAAAGAACTTAATTTTTTGAAAAAAAACTCAGTTGAAAAACAAAAGGAATTCGTCCAGAAAAAAATTAAGTTCCAAAAAAAAAAGAACTTAATTTTTTGAAAAAAAATCTCAATTGAAAAACAAAAGGAAATCGTCCAGAAAAAATTAAGTTCCAAAAAAAAAGAACTTAATTTTTCAAGACGAAATGAGCAACTCTTGCAATTAGGGGTCGGCCCCCGCAACGCGGTAGCGCTCGCCAATTTTTTGGCAATCATTCGTCCAGAAAAGAATTAAGTTCCAAAAAAAAGGAACTTAATTTTTTGAAAGAAAATCTCAATTGAAAAACAAAAGGAAATCGTCCAGAAAAAAATTAAGTTCCAAAAAAAAAGAACTTAATTTTTTGAAAAAAACTCAATTGAGAAACAAAAGGAAATCGTCCAGAAAAAAATTAAGTTCCAAAAAAAAAGAACTTAATTTTTTGAAAAAAAATCAATTGAAAAACAAAAGGAAATCCTCCAGAAAAAAATTAAGTTCCAAAAAAAAAGAACTTAATTTTTCAAGACGAAATGAGCAACTCTTGCAATTAGGGGTCGGCCCCCGCAACGCGGTAGCGCTCGCCAATTTTTTGGCAATCATTCGTCCAGAAAAAAATTAAGTTCCAAAAAAAAAGAACTTAATTTTTGAAAGAAAATCTCAATTGAAAAACAAAAGGAAATCGTCCAGAAAAAAATAAAGTTCCAAAAAAAAAGAACTTGATTTTCTGAAAAAAAACTTCATTGAAAAACAAAAGGAAATCGTCCAGAAAAAAATTAAGTTCCAAAAAAAAAGAACTTAATTTTTTGAAAAAAAATCTCAATTGAAAAACAAAAGGAATTCCTGCAGAAAAAAATTAAGTTCCAAAAAAAAGAACTTAATTTTTCAAGACGAAATGAGCAACTCTTGCAATTAGGGGTCGGCCCCCGCAACGCGGTAGCGCTCGCCATTTTTTGATAATAATTTTCATTCAATTCTGAGAGTAAGATTTCCAAGAGTAAAATGAAAATTCATAAAAAAGAATTAATTTCCAGAAAAAAATGAACTTATTTTTGTTGACAGAATATCTCCATTGAAAAACACAGAGAACCCATCCAGAAAAAAAAATATCAGAAAAAAAATAAAATATTTTTTTTTAAAATAAATCTCAATTGAAAAAAAAGAACAAGTCCTCAAAAAAAAATAAATTCCTGAAAAAAAAAATAAATTCCTAAAAAAAATTTAAGTTCCGAAAAAAAAGAACTTAATTTTTTTAATTCTTTTTTCACAAAGTTCTACGCTTGAAAAGTAGTAAAAATCCATGCAAAAAGCTACTTTTTTACTACTTTTCTAGCGTAGAAGTTCATGAAATTCAGCTTTTTCTACGCTAGAAAACTAGCAAAAAACCATGCAAAATGCTATTTTTTTACTACTTTTCAAGCGTAGAACTTTTTGAAAAAAGAATTTAAAAAATTAAGTTCTTTTTTTCGGAACTTAATTTTTTTTTAGGAATTTAAATTTTTTTCAGGAATTTATTTTTTTTTCAGGAATTTATTTTTTTTAAGAAATTTATTTTTTTGGATGTTTTTTTTGGCAGCATTTTCATTTTTTTTCAAAACAAATAAAGTTTGATACTTTTGTTCACAAAACAAGGAAAAAAAGAAAAACTAGACAACTGACTAAAACATAATTAGCTTCGCACAAGATCTGCTAGAACAGTTCATGCACAACATTGCAAGTGGCAACGTGGAATCACAACAATCTGGAATCAGTTGAGATCCAACATCAAAGTTAAATGTAACCAGTGTAGTTCAACTGCCAGCCAAAATGCCTCCCCCCAAAGCGCTATAGTGCTGGATCTCATCCTTCAACTCATCCAGCGATGGCAGCTCATCCACAGACTTCGGCGGTGCCTGCCAAAAAAAGGTTCAAGGGCTCACAGGTTGTGTTCCACATTCAATGGCTAGCACACATAGCACTGCTACTGGTACAAATTGCGCATCGGATAAAAAATGCATCTTCAGTTTTCAAGGAATACTTTGATCATGGTGCTGGGCAAGGTACCATCAATACGTGGCGTCGGCGAAATTCCTCATCGGTCTCGTTAGGTCTGCGGACAAGCTTGTATCCTTTGCTGAGTCGAGTCACATGCTATCGCTGTGGCATACGTTTGGGCCATGTGATCATGTGGGTGAATACCTTACTACTACATCCACAAACGTTTCCGCTCTGATCCAAATCCAACGTGTTAACGTGTGATGTCTACATCAACACTGCTGGCTCGAGCTGGTGATCGGAACACAAGTGACAACAAAAACTCAACGCTGCTCCAAGAAACCCTGTGCCACCCACCATGCCATCATCCTGATGACCACTTCTTCAGGATGCCTCCCTACCGACATCTCCTTTTTACATTTACGCTCTTTGCCTCAGATTGGCCAAGGTGTGCTGGTATGAAAAGGGCAAACTTGTCCCCAGCTTTGCAAAACATTGATGAAACCGGTAGACAGCATTGCATTCATTGCATCTATAAAAACTTCATGAGAGGAGAGGAGGCATAAGCAAAGTTCAGTTGCCGTTTTCGAGTTTGCTCCGATGGAGTGGGCATGTGACATAGTATGCATCCTCAGCTGTGGCTGTGGGAACATCAAGGGATGACCATGGTTGCAAGAACGCAATCAAAAATTGAAGACCAGTCATCAGAACTGCTTTGACCTATACTTTGCCCATCACAATCTTGAATACTTACCAATTGTCTAGAATATTCGAAAGTGCTCTAGTTCCAGATTCCATATTGCTTTGTTCATCGGCCATCACCTACCTGAGAAGGGGTGGAACGAAAGCCAGCGCTTTCTTTTTGACTTGTGTAAATTGCTATATTTTTGTCCACCATTTTCCTCTGTTTTAACGTCGTTTTCGCAGATTTTCCTGCGCGCCACTGGTCTTTCCATCGTTTCCGCTCGTTGACATTGTCTTTGTTTTCATTATTTTTAAAGCATTTTTAGTTATAACATGTTCCTAGGTTTTCACTGTATTTTCCTAACATGTTACATGCCTCCTAGCATGTTCACGCGTGTCCTCCATGTTGTACTGTTTTCTACATCGTTTCCTCTAGTTGTTACAGGCATTTCCTAGCTTGTACACCGTTTTCCTAATATTGTCACAACTTTTCTTCCAGTTTCCACTGTTTGTTCTACCGTTTCCTGTGGTTACTTTCTTCTCTTTTGTAGGTTTTCACTGTGTTTTGTGTTTTGTCAAGTTTTTTTTATTACATGCATCATGCTTCCTACCATTTTCACCGTTTTCCTCTATGGCTTTTTGTACCATTTCCTCTCGCCTCTCGCTTCCTGCATTTCATGCATTTTCAATATATTTTTCCAAGAGTTTTACTCGTCTCCTTCAGTTTCCGATCGTTTTTGCACCATTTCCTCTGGTTGTTATCGCATTTTCCTGCACTTTCACTGTATTTTTCCAGCATGTTTACTGCATCGTCATGGTTTGCGCCTAGCATTCGCTCCGGTTTCCTCCAAGGGATTTTCCATGGTTTGTTCCTAGCATTCGCTCTGTTTTCGTCCGTTTTCCAGGGGATTTTGTACGATTTCCTCTGATCATTGTCATGTTTTCCTGCAGTTTCATTGTATTTTCCAATACATCCTCATGGTCTCCTAGTGGTACATAATCCAGCAAAATGCTCCGTTTTCTCGTGCTCAACACAGGGGCACGGCGAGATTTCGTTCCCTTTCGGCAACCACCCCGGCCCCCCACACCCCCTATTCTCACTTCCTTCGCAAACAGCAACTAGCCAGCTAGCTGGCTTTCGTAATAACGTGGATCTGGAATCTGGATTCTGGATTGATGATTGATCATTGATGTCTGATGCCACTGTCACCTCATGATGCATGACTGACCAATGTCTTGGGACATCAAAAGTTTCCAAGCATGTTCAAGATTCTATGTCCTTGTCATGACGTTTGATCAATGGAATATCTCCCAGCCACACAGTGCTCAAGTTAAACATTGAAGACGACGAAGATGGTATTTCTCTGTCCCGAGCACGCACAGCAGGTGGAGGCGGAGCTGAAGCAACTGAACTTGGTCGATCTGGACGATCACTGGAAGACTGAGCTGATTCTGCAGGTGCTGGGTGACTCGACATGGAAGAGTTAGCTGATTCCGCAGGTGTTGGGCGACTCGACGAAGATGGATCAGGCGCACTAGTTGCAGATACTGCAGCTGCTGACTCACTCCGTGAAGAAGTCTCCAAATGCCGAGCTGGTTCAGAAGGGCCAGCTGGCTCAGCTGGTGCATTCAAATCGGCAGTGGCAGATTTGTCTTTCACATTTGGTTCCTGATCATCTGCAGGCTGACTGTCTTGCTCAGGAGTCCGTTTGATCTCAGCCGCGCCACTCGTTGTGTGGAGAAACATGCGCCTTCGCTTGGCGCCGGCCCCGGCACTGTCCAAATCCATGTCCAAATTTTCAGCTTCGGCAGATTGGTTAGTGACCGTGCGTGAATTTTTCTCAGCTCTTTTGACCTGCTTTTGCTCTGCTGCTTGTTGATGATATTCTTGGATGGTAGCTACAGCCTCAGCCAATCGACTGCCATGACCCCGAGCACCAGGTGGGGCTCGGGCTCGGGCTAGTCCAGAAGTATCCTTCACACCGTCACCACCCGCATCATCTTCGGAAGAAGAGTCAATGCTCAAGACACCTTGTGGTCTCAGCTCTGGAAATTGAACTTTGCGACTTGCAGATCTCACTTTTTTTTGGGCAGAAGCTTTCGAAAAATTTGTCTGCAGAATTTTCATGATGCTCTCTTCATCTTCAGCGTCCTCCAATCCCTGAGAATCCAGCTGCTCCTTTTCCAAAACGTTTTTTCGTTGCTTTTTATCAAATGTTCTCAACAAATTTTTGTACTCAACTGCTGATTTGTTTGGCCCAAAATTCACAAGCGCTTCCCGCGCACTTTCTCCACGTTCAGCCAGGGTAAGCATGGTATCATAGTATGTTTTGCTCTGCCCATGGAAAATAGCTTTGACCCCGGCAGGGAAAAGTGCTTGAGCTTGAAGCAGGGCCAGCAAATATGTTCGATGGAAACCCCTGCCAGCGTTTCCAATGCAAAATTCTTTGTCTTTGTCCAAGGCATAGTAGTCATTCCGTCCAAGATGTGCCACATTCCATCCACAATGGGGCATCATCATAAACAATTCAAAACCAGATTGCTTCGCCACTGGCAACTGCGAGGATGTTTGCCTGGGCTGTGGCGGCACATGCTAGCAAAACTTACAACCAGTTCTGACTCTAAAGGCAATACTGAGTCACTTGTCTTTCCTCTTGAATCAAAAAGTGCGAAAAGAAAACCAAAAGGACCCAAATGAAAAATGCGCTGGATATTCATGCAGCCAGACTGCTTGTGGTAATCTTCCAATGACATCGTAGAACCTACCTGCAGTTTCACCTCCAAAGCTTTCGCGCCTTTGGTTGAAATTACAAAATGATCTGGCTCAGGCCCCGATGGAATGATCAAACCTTCATTGCGAAGTTGCACGCAAGCAGGATCTGACCCTGAATCAGGAATCCAAAATTTGTGTTGCCCTGAAGAGCGCACTCGTGTGACCCAAGAGCTCCATGCCTTGCTATCAACCATCTGCAACAAAAGCAAGTTTGCATCGGAATTGGAATCACCCTTTGATTGAATATCAACGTTTTCCAGGCTGCACAGAGATATGTTTGCCACCAAATCGACCGGAGTTGCATCACGAAGTTTGCAACCGAAGGTGTCTCCCGATGCCACAACCTCCTGTTTGCCATCTTGGCGTTGGCCCGTTCCCTGGTATCTCTGTACCAAGACTTCAAAACTTTCAGGTCTCTGTTCCAAGGTCATGTGGGTAAAAATGTTTCGCCCAATCCTGAACATACTGCTTTGTGAATCAAGCGTTGCGACAGCTGCCATGCAAGGTACGGCCGACTGTTTGTTCCCCTGCTGTCCTGAAGCAATCCAAGTCAAGGAGCGCTGATCCACAACACAGAAACATAGCAAAGTAGAAGTAGCCCATCACCATGATCATGTCACAATGCAACATCTTGGCTGTGCAACAGTTTTGCTATGCAATATCATCTTTGCTATGTTTTCTGTATGGTCGATAGAATATATATGTCTGAAAACGATTCTGAAGATTCATCTCCAATTGCTGCTGGCTCACATGAAAAGACCCTGGTCCGAGTCCTGGAGCTGCAGCAGCAAGAGTCGGGAACAAGCAGTTGTCATCGACCATTTCCATATCTCTTTCTGGACTATTGGGATGTGCCTCGGCCTCGCCAGAAAATATTGCTTCCAAGGACAGGAGGCGGTCTTCGATGAAGTCTCGCGGGAAAGACACCAATGTGCGTTTGTCTCTGTCACACACCTGTGGAACCGTGACGGTGACTTCAAAATAAAGAGGTGGCGGGCGGCGGGCGGTGGCCGGTGGCTTCAAAGATCAAAGTCATGAAAAAGAAGCTGGGATAAATTTTGGATTGTATGTATGGAAGTGAAGTCGGAAACCGAAACAGTTGACAATTGTATGCAATAATCGGAGTCAGAAGGGCAGCTAGTAGTTCAAGCCCAAGCTGGAAAATGAATCAATAGACTTAAAGGGGAAGATGAAAGATCAAGCAAAGCACAACCATGATGCAAAATGTCAGCTCCTGCCTGAAAATACAAAATGGCACAATTGGCCTCTTGCTCTTGCTCTGGCTCGGGGCGGCGGAGGAGAACCGAGCGCAAGGAGATGATGGACTGAGCATACTGAAATGGTCTTGGGTGTCCTTTGGCCTCCAACTCTTTGGCCACTTCCTGGGTCAACAACCACAATTTCTGGTCCAAGCGATGGTTCTCGGCCGCATTCAAAGTGGGCTCCGGCTCTGGTGTCTCTTCAGCAGGAGGCTCTTCTGCAGCCGGAGGATCTCCAGGACGATGCTCCGAATCCGAAGTCGGCGAAGTCAGTGGTGGAGGACCATCCCTCACCAAAAAAAGCACACTTTCCAATCGACCAACTTGACAAGTACCATGCTCTAGGCTACGGCCAATCTGTTCCAGGGTCTCGCTCCAGCGATGCGTACTGTATGCATCCACAGGCACAGAGTGTGGTAGCGGCTGGTCAGTGCCCAAGTAGCCAATGTTGGCTTCAATGAAGCCGCGAGGTGGGGCAGTAGATATGCCAGCACCCACTGCCAATGTCGGCAACATGGCGCTTGCCCACTGCAACACGTCACACGGTCGGGTGTGCACTGAAAAGATTTTGAACCATATATTTTGGCCATGGCCCCATGTGAAGCATCCAAAAGGGATTTCAAAGATTCATCTCAGTTCTTGCATTGTCAACAAGAATGACAAAAATCAATCGAGTGAGAGTCAGTGAGAGAACAGAACATCTGAATCCAATCTGAACATGTGAGAACCTGGAACTGAAACCTGGGTGTCCCAGACCAGCGAATGCCACAGGAGTGATGAGCAATCCTCGAAGTCCAAGCCTGGGCATGACAGAGGAAGATTATGACACTGCAATCGAATCATGAACCACTGCAGAAGGGTGAATTCTGTAACACTGTCTGTATCTTAATAAACACAACAACCCTTTTGCGAAGTCAGCCTGGTAAAATGAACTCAGTTATCAGTTATAACTACAGATAAAGTTATCAGTCTGTTATCACATGGCACAAATCAACGACTCAGTGACTCAACGCAATGATACTGATCAGTCTTTTATTTTGCTTCACATCGAATCGAGAACATCAAATAGTTTTAATGAACCGTTCGTAGTTTATCCATGTAGATGTTTCTACTCTACTGAGACTCTGAGACATGCATGCATATCCCAAATCCTCAGGTTCACACCAACATGCATTGCGGAGCATTGCGGAGCATTGCGGAGCTAGGTTTTGAGATTGGTTAATTGAAACAACTGAAATCACTGACTGCCACTGCCACTGTCACATGAAAATAATTTGAGTCAACAAAATTCATGCCTCTGTGGAGGACGGCTAGCGGCTAGCAAAAACACATTCATGTGCTAATTTCTTACAGTCACAGTTACGGTTCCAAGTTCCAACATTTAAAATTGCGCCTGTCACTGCCTGTCACCGTCCTGTGAAACCTGGGCCAGAATGTCACCGTCACCTGTCCTGAATGAGGGGAAAACAAAGGGTCAGTTAAAGCACAATCCCCCAAAATAAGAAACCAGAATGATTCGCATAAGAAACTTGAAACTGTCAATAGAATCCATTCGTATGCAACATGGCCAATGTCCATAGAATATGTACTGACACTCACAGCACAGGACATGTTTCTCTTGTAAAAACTGCAAACATTTGCATGAAAAAGATACATGTTTAGCATTTTTTTGCTGATAAACGGCCATATTTGGCAAGTTGATTTTGAGACATCCATGTTCAATACAAAAAAAATGGAACAAAACATTGGAAACAAAGAAATGTTGGAGCATGTTTTGTCATTTGAAACAAAAATAACAATTTTCTATTATTGAAATGACGTGTTGTGCGAGTACAAAACATGTTTCATGCATCTGCAAATCTCAGAGAACTGAAAACATGTACCAAAATTTTGAAAAAAACATGAAAACAATGCATTTCATGCATTTTTTTGATGATAAATGCCCATGTTTGGCAAATCAATTTTGAGAAATCCATGTTCAACACAGAAAAATGGAACAAAAACATTGGAAACAAAGAACTGTTGGACCATGTTTTGCCATTTGAAGCAAAAATAGCAATTTTCTTACTTTCTTACGTATGGAAATGATGTGTTTCTCTTGTAAAAAAATGCATCGGATCTTTCAGGACTCACTGAGAAATGCAAAAAACGGTGTAAAATATTGAAAAAACAAGAAAATGATGCAATTTGAGCATTTTTCAGGTGATTTGAGCACAAAACAGCAACTTCTACGTATGCAACATGCCCTTTTTCAATGATAATTTTCTGGATTTTCCCTTCCAAGGGTTGTGCATATCCAAGCACATAACCTAAAAACCTTAAATCCCAAAAAAAAATAAATTCTTTTTTAAAAATACCCCACCTGACCCACGAAATTTAGCAATTAATATATTTATTTTATTATTTCAACTTGCTGAATTGATGGATCTGTTATCCAAGCTGGTTCGCCACGCATCCAAATGAGATGTCTTATCTCAGATGGACTTTTAAACCCCCTTAACGGATATTCCGTAAGAGGATGAGAAGACAAAGCCGACATATAGCAGGACCGAGGGCAAGCCGACGAGGTAAAGCCAAGAAAGGAGTGGGAGGGTGGGGAAAGAAAAGATGAAAGCCGCAACATAAGAATGTCACAAAAGCCACTTGAGCCAAAATGTACAAGTACATAAGGAAGATCTTCAAAAACAACATGAACAAGTACATGAACAGTGCTGGAGGCTCATGCACATGTGTGGTATTTTTGGTTCTGCTTCGATTTGTCGCCTTGCATTTTTGTAAAAAAAAATATTCATTTGCAATGTGAGTCACAGTTCTTGCAAATTGCAGCTCGGCTCGAGCCGTATGCGGTGACCAAAGTTTCCCATTGTATACTCATATTCCATTTTGTGAATACTTTTTCATTACCTGTACCTTAAATTAAATATATATATATATATATTATTGTATTTTTCTAAATCTTTACAGGGTCATATAACTTTATTTTTTGTTGAGACTTTTTTCCGCATGATTTCGTTCGAACCTTGGCTATTCTCAAAACAGCCACACAGACACAGTTGCAAAACATTGCTTTGAAACATTCGGAACATGTGATGCATCGGCCTTCCAATGCTTGCTCAATAGAAATTTCAAGAGCTTGAAAGCACAATGCCTTAATGCCAAGCCAAGCATCACAACATATATACTCCAAGATACCGCCTGCGCCGCTTGGTTGGCCCAAGATAGTTATAAAAACAATGACGTGTCTCTCAAGAACCTCTCCAAGAACCTCTCCAAGAATTTCTCGCACGTGACTACATATAGAATTATTAATATATTCTACATTTATATATATATATATGTCTACATATGTGCGTTTGTGTGTATCAGAATCAGGACGCTATGTTTGTTTACGCAGAAATGAAGAGCGCGCTGCAGGAACTGCGGCATATATTTTTGATCGGCATGTGGCACAGCTCATCGATATTTATTCATCTCTCTCCAAGACACATGCATTGCTAAACGATACTTCTGAACTGCTTTGATGGTCGCTCCAGCATCTGAGCGTCCTCTCATGCACGATGACAGCAAAGTGCTTGCAACATTCATGAAATCTTCTCCGCGCCAGCACCAAGCAAGATGAGGGTGAAGATGATGCGCTTCTTCAAAAGTGTGATGGCTATAATGGAGTTTACTCACTACATTGAACAAAGGTGTTGCAGCTGTCGCGTATTCTTCCTCCAGAACTTGGTACAGCTGACTGATCTGATTCTGTTTGGAAATGACCAAAGTTGCATCCTCAGGTGGTAATGCAAAATATCCAAGGCTCGGTGAATATTGTTCCAATATGGCATCCACCTGGGAATCCAGTTTGAAAATCATGCAACCCGCCGATGGTTGCGATTGGCCTGAGACATTTTTCGATTCCAAAGGGCACGCAAAGCTTTTGCAACGTGACGTACATGGGCACCTTTGCCTCTCAGTTTTGGAAACCCTTTTTGCCTTTCAAAAATGCTCAATTTCCGCCATGCTGTCAAAGGAAATTTGGAAGGAATGCTATTTCTTCGTTGGCAGCGGAACACGTAGAGGCCAATAGCGCGAATGTTCGCAAGGGGTTCACCCAATAAAATTTCATGTGCTAGCAACCACAGCACTGAGCCCAGGAAAAATGTAGTCAGATTGGCAAGACAATCCGGATATGTTTGCAGCGTCTTGGACCTCGTGTTTTTGAACCAATGATGCAGCTGCTCAGTATTGTAGAAGAAACAGGCAAATGGCCTGTTGCGATGATTAGCGGATTTACCACTTTGATTCCCAAAACAACTGAACCTCCCGCTACTCCTCTGGAATTAAGACCCATCACGGTATTGTCAGCACTTTACCGTGTTTGGGGCCGTCTTAGAGCCCAGCAACTGAACAAACTCTGGCAAGAAGTATGGTGTCATGATGGCATGTGGGGAGGAAGATCTGGTCGTGGTCCAGAACCGGTAATTTTCGAGGTGATGGCTGATCTTGAAAAGTCAACAAACTCTACATTTGTGGCTGGTCTTAGTTTCGATCTGGTGAAGGCTTTTGACAGGGTGCCTAGAAACGTTTTGGCATATATACTGCGCAAAATGAAGATGCCGGTGCAAGTCTTGACTCCTTATTTAGGTATGCTTCACATGGCTTCCCGTCGATACAAGCTTGGTATTTATCTGGACAAGGAATGCCCTCTATATGGCGGAATTTTGCAAGGTTGCCCACTTTCAATGGTGGCAATGAACGCAGTTGTGCATATTTGGCTTTCCGCTATTAATGAACAGTGCCCTACTTGCAGACCAAGATCCTATGTTGATGATGTTTCCATCACAGCAATTTCTGGGGAAAAAGCGGCCTTGACCATGGAGATCCGTGAGGCTTTCCACATTTCCGATGATTTTGTGCAATCTATTGGTGGAGAACTGAACAAGAAGAAGAGCTTCACTTTTGGTCACATGTGTCTTGCTGGTGCCATTAATGACAATTTGTCCCACAGCAATACCTTTCGATTGCTTGGTGGTTCTATCGTTTTCCGCGATTCAGACAAACTGAACCCAACGCAACTGGAGAAGGAACGCATGAAAAGCTGGACCAAAACTGTATTGCGTGTTCGAAATTTACTTATACCTTGGAGGGACCGTTGCAACGCTCTTTTACGAACTAGATCTCAGTTCACTTGGGGTGCTGGCTCACATCAACTTTGCACTGCTCGAGGTCATGAAGATGAAATCATCAAATTGCGATCAAAGATCATGCGTGCTCTATTGCGTCGTGACCAATACACTGCCAATCCAACTATTTATTTTGCTCTTTTGACCTCTCCTTCTCTGAATCCGTTTTTCTCAAGAATTATGGATGGCTTGCTTATTGCTTGGCGTGTTGCCAAAACAAGTCCACAGCTGCATGACATGATACATCAATATAGATTTGGAGATTATGGTCAGCACGATGGTCCCTTGTCATTTTTGAGACAGATCAACAACCTTCCAGGTTTCCAAGGTTCGGTTGACGACATGTTTGAGACTGACCCGCATGACAAACATTTATGGATGCATAACGTTCGTGAGAAATGGCGGGCGCATGAATTTCAGAGGGTTTCACGCGACAGACCGGATTTTCGTGGTATTGAGCAAGGTGTCGATCGCAACTCGACTTTGAAACTGCTGCGTAAACTTGATCAACAGTTTCATGCTGCCACTGATAATTTGCAAAAAGAAGACCTATTGCAAACATCTGCAGTACTTCGCTCTCTACTTTCGGGAGGACTTTTGACTCAGGACACGAAAGCTCGCCACAAGAGCAAAGGCAAAGAGCAGGTTCTTTGTACTTGCACTGTTGGTGGTCCGTGCACAGTGTTTCACATCTCTTGGTTTTGCACTCACTATAGTCATATCCGATTACCCATCGATTTCCTTTTCCATGAATTTGTGCAGGCAAAATCTTGTTTCCGTTATGCTGCAATTTTGACTTGGGACGCCAGTGACATGTTGCGTGACAATATTGAGATTATTCAGACTACACTTGTCCGCATCTGGCGTGCGCGCATTACACAGCATATGAACGAATTGCCGACAAATGGGCCTAGTCCAGCACCTGGCCATGAAAATGCTGATGTGAATTTAGCAAGTTCTACTGTGACTCGTTTTCAAGGGCTTGAAGAAAATGGGCATTTCATTTCCTCTCTGAACAATGGAGGGGTTTTCTGTAGGAAGTGTGGGCTTTCCACATATGAGCCCCGACATCGGCGCCTGAAGATTTCGAAGCACTCTTGCAAACAGAAACATATTCATGAAGATTACTGGGTTGATGTGCCGTCTGCCAAGAATAACCCGCACACGATGATGGATCTTTTCAGAACTATTTTGGACGTTGCCAATGGCCACGAACTGGCTTGGAATCTGTCAGTTGCTACCTGTGGTGATGCTGGTAAAATCAAATGTTTGCGCTGTAACGCTTCATATCCATGGAATAACCGCCATAATGTCAAGCACCATCAACCTTGCACTCGCACGAAGAAAAGAGAAAGAACTCCACCAGGATGGATCAGCAATAGAACTCCTTTTGATATTTGCTTTCCAAGATTATGTGCTGCTTTTATTCCAGCTCAAAAAGTGGATGGTCGCCGTATGAGACTTCACCGGAAGACAAGTGTTAATCAAACTACTGCTGCTACACGTCCTAGTTCTTCTTCGAATTCATCTTCTGCTGTCGCGTTTACACCTGATGATGTGATTCGTTTGCCTCAAGCTGTTTCGAGTCTTTCCACTGGTGATGCGGATGGTACTTTTGCTTTCTTTGATGACATGGGTTAATTTTTGCACCGCCCTGGGTGTACTGGCATCGGCCAGTCTCATCCTAGACAAGACAAACTTCTTGGACCTGTCGGGGTTTGCTTGCCAGCTTCCTGTTGTGTAGGTCGTTGCTCTCCATGGTGCGTTTGGGCGACTGTCTTTCCACGTGAGAGGGCCTGCCTTGGTACATAAACAGAGATTGCAAGGGTTTGCAGCACTTGCCCAATGAGGTTGTCCCAGAAATTTGTTCATGTAGTCAAGGTCACCGATTAGTGCCATGACAATTCCATAGAATCCTCCAGCCAAATATTTCCCAGCTTTCTTACCTTCTCTAGACTGGGGAGGATACCTGACTCCTCTATGGTCAACCCGTGGCCAAACACCACTAACAAGAGCATCCAGTGACCACCGCAAAACCAACATAAAAGCATGC
>CAMXCT020006809.1:314998-333877 GCA_947184155.2 Cladocopium goreaui
GCTTCAGCAACTCTTTGGCTTCCATTTTCGCAAATTCACTTTCACCAGCCGCATCACCATTACAAACAAAACCGAGCATGAAAAGTAGACAATGATGACGATCTTTGTTCAATGCCTTTGTGTTGACGTCAGCAATGTTGAAGTTGGTTTTGATCTGCTTGATGATCAGCTCGTTGCCTGCCACTTTTTCCTGTAGCCAAAGCAAACGACCTCTGATATGTCTAAGTCTTCCAGCTCCAAGCTTTCGTGACAGCATTCGAACTGCTGAGTTATCTGTATGAAGTGTTAACGTTTCAACCTCATCATCGCAAAGAAAACTGATGACATGTCTGAGAAAAAGTCCATCACAAACACCGCTCGTTGCAGCATACCATTCAGCTTCAGTGCTACTCAATGCTACGCACTTCTGTGTTCGACTTGTTCACCAAATTACATTACCATTGAGGACATGTATGGCTAATGAAGTGGAACGGTTTGACCAATCTGAATCTGAAAACGTCTCAATCACATTCATGTTGCTTTCTGTTTCCACTTCTCTCAAACCTGCTTGAAACGTCATGCCCTTGCTCGTTCTTTTCATCCTCAAAGCAAAATGTTCACTGTATTTGGCGTATGCAATTAGCCTACCCAAATCGATCCAGGACTGCATCGTTGGAGACTTCAAGCTCTGCGCCAAAGTCTTTGTTGCAAACTGTAGATCGAATCTTTCCTGTGCCACATACATGGCAATCCCAACCAGTGAGCGAAATTCTGCCGCCATCTCATTGGACAAGGGTTTCTGAGGCTTTGCATCACCAGGTGTTGAGGATGCATAGCATGGTGTCTTGGCCAACTTTGGAGGTTTCCCATTCAGTTTTCCATACCGCTCAAACATGCTGTGAATGTGTTTCTCTTCTGGATGCACTGTGATCTCGGAGTAAAACGGCTCAATCACATGATATCGCTTCAAAAACTCGAAGCTTCCACCTTTCTCGAAGTTCACCACAGTTGAACTCACTTTGAAATCTTTTCTCAACTCAGGCAAAAACGTTTCTTCAATCCATTTTTCATCTCCAAGAAAAAGTACCACATCCACATGCAACAACATTGCAAGCTTTCTCCCAACACGCAAAATGCATGGCTGCTCCTTGCACACCTCAGCGTTGAACTTCTCCTTCAAGACTTTCACAAAATGCAAATACCAGAGTTTTGATGCTTCCCGTTGTCCAGGAAGGCATTTCTGTATCACAAACTCTCGGTCACCAAGGCGCACCACGCGTGGGATCGGTTGATCCACTTGTAAAAATGCATCACCAATGTCCAGCGCACCCAAAATGCAATTTGTTTTGAATCCATCTGACATACACAGAGAAGGGAGGAGTTTAACAATGGAGGAGCTTGAGGAAGGGCTGTAAACATCTTCTCTGATGTCCATCCAGTTGTACTCTCTTGCAACCAATCTGGATCTGCGCAACCAACCTTGCGTTTCTGAAATCACCTTTCCAGCTGAATCACACTGCTTCTAGTTTTCTTTCTCCATGAACGCACACAAACTTCGCACTCAGTTGAGTACCGAGTTCACCAGTGAAATCTGCACGGTTTGCAATCACTTTCATTCCAAGCAATCTCTCAATTTCTATGGAATCTGCATATTCATCGATCTTTTCCAATTGCAAACTGTCCAATGTTGGTTCCAACGCAGAATAAGGCTGCCACAAGTCATCTTCAGTAAGTTCTCGTGGCAACTCATCACTGTCCCAAACACTGAACATGCTATCGTGCAAAATTTCATCTGAAAGCAAAGTACCATGGTCTTCAAGCTCTTGCATGATTTCTGACTTGTCCACATCAACATGGAAAAGTGTTTCTTCTCCAACACGCATTGCAGAGAGTCTTGGACGTTTTGAATCTGGTTCTGACACATCAGCTGTTTCACCCTCAGCTGCATCTCCAGTTGTAACATCCATTGCAATCTCCATGCCTGGTGTCATAGGGCCAGGTGGTTGTAGGCTTGGTGCCGGTGGCCCCGCCTGGTCGTTCTCCTATACTAATACCAAAGTCTGTAACATACTGCACCTGCCACTCTCGCAACGCGTCACGTAAACATCGCCATAACGCCAAAACGTATTTGTTGAAGCAAAGTCCATTCTGGCAGCATTTCATTGTTTTAACATGCGATGGTGTTTTGGGAAATGTTTTCCAGCTGGACTGTTTTCTCCAACCCCCCCCCTTGCCATGGGTATTTTTGGGTGGTAAAAATGTTTTGGGTGGGACAGAAAAATGTCCATGGCAAAGTTTCAGACTAACCCGCCCACCACACCCTTAAGCAAGGATGGCCACAAGAAGATAAAATTCAACATGTACAATCAGTAACAACTTCGTTGTACAAAAGAAACTGACATGACATCGTCTCACAGATTTTGGTTGTTTAGGTTTGGGTTGGCTTGCAAACGATGTTTTGGTTTGTACGTTGTTCAGCAGCGTTGTTTGACGGATGTATGTTTGACGCTTACACGCACGAGTGGAGTTCTACAGGCGCAGCGATAAGTTACAGACCGGTCTAGTAAAACTAGACCTGTTTGGTAAGTTAGAGAGAAAGTATTGTCAGCAAGCTGAAATATCCTTCTCCTATACTAATACCAAAGTCTGTAACATACTGCACCTGCCACTCTCGCAACGCGTCACGTAAACATCGCCATAACGCCAAAACGTATTTATCAAACAACGTAAAACATCGAACAAACATAAACCCAAACCAATACCACAAACCAAAAACAAGACATCACAAAAATCAAAGTGCAACAGGTGGACATGAACACTGACATGCTGATTTCACGGATCGATCAGAGCACTCTTTTCCTGCGATTGTTTCACAATTGGTCAGGGGACAAGATTCGGTTTCTTGCAGTGACCAAAGGGGATTTTGATATCAGTTGAAGCAAAGTCCATTCTGGCAGCATTTCATTGTTTTAACATGCGATGGTGTTTTGGGAAATGTTTTCCAGCTGGAGTGTTTTCTCCAACCCCTTTCAATCACAGGACAGCTATGCTAAGCCCTCAAGAAGTTCGGAGGGGTGTTCGAAGTTGGTGATGGTACTAAGGCCTAACAGCTCTAATGCTTCGCCGCAGTCATCCCTAGACGGCCCATCGGCCACATTTGAAAGGCTTGGGACCCGCTCCACCCAGCTGTACGTAGGAGCCTGAGCATCTACTGCGTAGAACTCCCTGATTAGGGTTTTCATGCTCAGGCTGGGTGATAGTCCCTTTAGTATGCAAAACCTTGCAACGTCATTGTCTACCCACCAGATGGTTCTCCTGTTGCGGAACCACTCTGTTCTTGAAAGACATTCTTATGTTGCTACGGAGAAAGCGGGAAGCGAATAACGCAAGTATATAAATATCATATACAAACGCGATTGCAATACAAAACAGTAATTCATAATTATATTAAAATAGTTAATTTTAAGTTTATATTTAATAATTTTATTTTATTATTTCAACTTGCTGATTTCTATGGATGTCTGATCCATAGTCTGTTCAACGCCGCACCATATGAGATGTTTTATCTCACATGGATTATCGCACAACCCCCGGAGATATATTATCTCTTGGGATAGCAAAATCCCATGGAATTTTCCATTGGGGGAAAGGAGGACAAAGCCGACCAAGAGCAAGACAGGTGAAACCAGCCAACCAGGATGAAGAAACGCAAAGGAGTGGGTGGGTGGGGAAGAAAAAAGATGAAGCTGCAACATAAGAATGCCTTATGTACTTGAGCCAAAATGAATAAGTACATAAGGAAGATCTTCAAAAACAACATGAACAAGTACATGAATAGTTCTTGAAAGACATTCTTATGTTGCTACGGAGAAAGCGGGAAGCGAATAACGCAAGTATATAAATATCATATACAAACGCGATTGCAATACAAAACAGTAATTCATAATTATATTAGAATAGTTAATTTTAAGTTTATATTTAATAATTTTATTTTATTATTTCAACTTGCTGATTTCTATGGATGTCTGATCCATAGTCTGTTCAACGCCGCACCATATGAGATGTTTTATCTCACATGGATTATCGCACAACCCCCAAAACAACTATGTGAGAGAAAACAAAAAAAATGAATGAACATGCAACGAAGTCAAATTCATCCCCAACAACAGGTGTGTTCATTCAGCAAGTTGAAATAATGGGACATCAGGAAGGCAGAGACCAAGACAGGGAAGTGTGACTGGGAAAGACTGCAGGGCGCGGAAAACCTAACCATAAATCACCTAAGCTAAATCGAATGCGGTGAGCGATGTCCACACCGGGTGGTGGATCTTCATTGAAATTCCAGCGAGAAATTGAGTCCGCCAATTCGTTGGCTTTGCCACTGATGTGGGATACATCCAGGTGGATACCAGTGGTTGTTGCTGTAATACATAATTTTTCCAAAAACAGTGCAAGAGGAAGTTTTGTGGTGAACAAAGAGTTGGCTCCAGCCTCCGCGCCAGTGTTGTCAGAAAGACTCGAAATACGCAAACCGTAACGTTGAGCTGGCATGCATCGCGCCAAAAGTTTCACAATGGCCAATTGCGCCAAGGTTTCGTAACAGACTATGTCTCGTTGCATATTGTTGTTCACTTCGACATCGAGTTGATAAAAATCACTTGGAGTAAAACGCTCAGAAAACCAAACTGTGCAGTGAGGAAGGTTGATGAAACCACCAATCTGTGCCATCTGATCATGCGCACATGCATCTGCTGCAGCATAAAAATCCAGTGTCGTGGCTGGCCAGATTGATCGAATTGGGGCCATGCGACTCATCCAAGAGGAAAACATATGAAGGGTTCGAATAGAACCAGGCCCTAAGATGCGGCGAGTTGAAGTGGGGTCTCGGATTCTGAGCCACACGCGTCGTTCAGATAAAAGAGAAGATCGCACGTCATCCAGAGTCATTACTTTACGATGTCTGACCTCAAGTAATTTGCCACCAACTGGAATTGCTGTGCCTGGCGGTCTTGACCGAAACGTTAAATCCGTGTCAAGACAGGCTACCATTTCATGCCAATAGCCTGGGTCCACACTGAATTGCGTTGCAGGAATTTTGTGCATGTCCATGTACAAGTGGTGGAGCCAGATTCGCATCAACGGAAAAAGTTGTGTGAGCCACATCGCAAGGCCCACCATTTTTTGAATCACTTTCAGAGGTACTCGGTTGTGTTTGAGTAAGGAGTTGATCAACTCCATGAGTTTCTTTTGCTTGTCAGGATGGATTGAAACCAGTCCACTGTAGAAATTGAATTTCCAACCTATCCAGGTGATTGTATGAGAAATCTCGCATTTTTTCCATGAGATCGGCAGGTTGATTGCTCTGAAAAAAAGGACCAAAAATGCTGCTGATAGAGGCAAAACTTTTGCATCTTGCACGAACACAAAGTCATCGACGTAGGGCAATCCAATATGAGGCAAAAATAAGAGACGATGTGCCAGGCGTAGCAAGAATCCGCCCAATCTGCTCCACCAATGGGCCGAGAACGTGGCCCCAAAGGGGCAAACTTTATAAAAGTAGATTTTGCCTTGCCATGCAAATCCTACTAAGCCATGTTCAGAAGGGTGGATGGCTACTCTCTTATGAGCACTCTTGATGTCCAAACTTAATCCAGAGACTGGAGCAGAGGTGTTTCGTAATGGGTAGCTGCGAATCAAGTCCTTTGCGGACGGCAAAGAACCTTTCTCTGGTAGAGGACAATTTTGATTAAGGCCGCAAATGGAGGAGTCTACGACCAGGCGTGGTGAACGAGTTGTTGATGTTGCCACACCAAGTTTGCCCACCGAGACCCCGATTGGAAAAGCTGCCTGGGCGTCCTCCAATGTCCCAGGGAACTCATAGACCCATCCTTGTCGAAGCTCTTCTTCTACCAACTCAGTTGTGATGGCAGGGTCATCATGCGCTGACTTCCAGCCATCAAAATGCACCGATAATGGTGGAGGGTCATCGTCTGCATCCGCTGTTTGTTCAAAGCAATGAGATGCCGGAATGTTGCGCAAATAACCAGTGGGTACCCCGTCAATTAAATGCTGAAACAGTGCAGTGTCCGGGTCGTCCATGATGCGTGATAGAGCTTGAAGGACATGAAGACAAAGGGGTTGATTTTGGGGTATGTCCCAATTGGATTGCAAATTGTGGGACGCCAAAACTTGGTCAATTGTTGAACGCATTTGGTTCACCAGTTCATCTGTAAATGGAGGCTCAGGGCGCTGCTGTGAAAAATGATTCCCAATCTCTGTATGCAGTTTCAGTGTACAAATTGATTGCATCCAATGTTGACGAAAGTCCTTGAACACATCGTCTTTGATGGAGGCGGGATGACTCCAGTCAGGGCGAGAATGGTACCCTGCGCCATCAACATTTGAAATCGGCGTGTCCCAAGTGCCTTTGTTTGGCAAAGATTGCAAAAGATTTTCCACTGAAAAATCAATAGAAGAACCTTTAACCAAAGGGATTATAATGGATGCAAATTTGTTGGCTAATTGTTCTGGGTATTCCGCTGTTCGGCGACTCAGAAAACCTCCGGTATCATCGCGGACACCTGCTAACTTTGGGTGGTGTCCTGGTGGATGAGGACACGTGCAAGCAAGCTCTGTCAGTGGTTCAAATGATGAAGCAAATAGCCATGACTTCGGCCAATTTCGGTCAAATGCACATGCTGCTAAATTGATACAGTAAACCCCGCCCGATGCAAGCCATTGCTGAGTGCAGTTCTCCAACCAGCTCATCGCCGATGGGGGTTGCTCAAGGTGTCCATGCCCCCCTGCTGAGAAAACCACCTGTAAAATTTCGCAACATCTGTATAACATGGTGTGACTGTTTTGGACCCTGGCCAGTTCATCTGCATTTAAATGAGGGAATCCATCCAAACATTCACGGGATCGAAGAGGTGGAGGTCCACCAGGTTTCAGTTTGAGCACACTGTACTCGTTGCAAGATGGTGAACATGCTGCATAGGCAACTCGTCCAGAAGCCGCCAAACGTAAGAGTTTCAAATAAAAATCATCATTGAGTAAATCATATGTATTGCATCGCAAAATGTCAACTGAACACACATCGCCCCCTTGTGCTAAAACTGCTGTTGAAAGAGGGCGGTTGCTGCCCAAGCAAATGTCCAAAAATATCCTGGATGGAAATTTCGACTTGTTATGCTTGGAGTCGGTGATGCTTGGTGAGGTCCCCGCGTCGCCAGAGTGAACAACGTCTGGCTTCTGATCACATTTGGAGGGAGCTGAGCTCGCCTTAAGTGAGGCTGATGGCCCCGGCAGTTGTGTCCTGTCTGGTCGTGGTGAAACTGAATGAGGTGAAATGTCCTGGGATGGTGAAACCCCTTGCTTCGAAGGATGAAACGATGGCTGCATGGAGGTCGATGTTGAGGGTTGCTTCCCTTGAGGAACAACTGCTGGTGGTGAAATATCTGAAACTGAATTGTCTTCATCATCCGAGATGGTAATCGCTGCAGAAGGCTGACCTGAAGTCGAAAGTCAGTGCGGTGTTGATGCGTGCTGCATCGCTGGATGTGCTAGTCCGCACGCCGTGCCATCTGCTTTGGGGAATGCACATCCGTGATGAAATTTGCAATCCTGAAATGTGCATGAACCATTTTGATACCTCATACAGAGCTGTTTCTTGTGACCATCCACTGTCACCTCGGTCAGCCACTTGACGCCGCTCTTGCCTTTCCCTTTGGATTTCCCCTTCTTCCCTCCACTGGTCGTGGAAGTGGGGGGAGCCGATGATGACCATGTTGATGAGCCTTTGCTTGAACCTTTGGAAGGAGCCGGCTGTGGGTGGAGCACGCGAGGGCGAGCTTGAAGCAGCATGGCCATGTCGCTCCTGATGTATGTCATCTCATGTAAGGCTTGGTCCAAGGACCAGCTTTTGTCCATGACTAGCTCGCCAATGATGAACCAAATATGTTTGTCTGCCGCTTGAGCTTCCATGATGTTGGGTGTGCGCAGCCCGGTGTCCTGATCATACCTCTGAGTGAGGAAGCTCAAAAACTTCAAGCTATACGCTTTGAGGTGTGCCAAGTGTGCCCCCTCTGCCAACGCGACTGCAACATTGAAAACATCAAACATGGATCGCACAGCATTGATCCCCATTGATTGGTTGTTGATCTCGATAGAAGGTGGTTCATCATAGATCAGGTTGTGTAGTGATAGGCCTTCAAGTCGGGGGAGTTTCGCTCCCCTGCCAGAGGACACCTCCTCAGCTCTGGCTTGACTCAACCTGTACTTCCAAGGGATCCATTTGACCTCCTTCTTCTGCAGCTGATGGTGCACTTGAGACAACAAGCGCAAGCTTGGCAATGTATCGGGAGTCAGGATTTCTGACGGATACGAACTCAAAAATTTTGATTTCATGCTGGAAACCACTGAGGCGGACAACTTTGGAGCAAACGTTTCTGCCCAACTGCTATGCGGGTCTGCCGCTGATGCCATCGTGGATCCTGGGTTTGGTGAGCCTGAGTTGGACTCCTCTACACGTTGATCGTCCTGACATGATTGCCATGCCACACGCAATTGAGCTTTCTGGAGAAAGCTAAGCTCCTGATCCGGGAAAAGGTCACCCCAGTGTTGATCTAGTTCCGCTGATGTGGATGCACACATTGCAAATGAAGCTTTTGTCCAGCCTGCAGAAATCAAATCAGAAGCCAGTGTGGGCGACAGCCCGGATTGGGACAAAATCGAGTCCAAGTCTGGAGAAGCCATCACGGCAAGTACGCCACCGGGTGCGCCCGGAATTCAACGCCCTAGGAAGTCATCATGACTTGCATACCCAAAGGTAAATGTTGGGTGTTGGACAGCAGTGAATATTGAATCCTACCAGGTAATCCCCTAAGGTGGAAAAACCTTGTAATCCGTAAAAGGTAAGTAGGGGGAGCTATGTGATGAAATTAACATACCCTACAAATAATGTGGATGGACAGTAAGTGGATTGAGATTGCGAGGTATGGGGATGATGTCATGTCCCATTTGTGACATCGCCGCATGTCATTCTGGAATGGCCAACCTCACACGGTTGGATGCCACTAATGAGCCGTGGTTCACCCGCATTCATGGATGTTGCGCCGCTGCAAGCTGAGTCACAAGAATCAAATACAAAATCAAAAGAAAATCAAATGGTGGTCTGAGACATGTTGATGCAAATTGAAATCACGGCCCAAGAAAGACTCTCATGGCTGCAATACGCGCCTGGGGTTTTTCGACCACTATTCGCGATCAGGATGAAGCCACTGTTGGCACCCACGGTGCATGCAACATTTGCCCTCTGGGGGAGTGAAAACATCATGCAATGTGATACGTTGTGATGTGAAACGCCTACCGCATGCTGTCTGGACAGGCACATCATTCCAACAGCTGACACTAGCAGTATCGGTTGTGCATGCAATCATGGCATGATGAACCAATCTGTGAACACCAATCGCAAGCAGGTGCTCAGAACGTTTTTGAGCTTGAGGCTGCACCGCTGTTGATGACGCCGAAGATGATGAAGTGTGAGATGAACCTGCTGATTCAGACGCCGATGATGACTCAACATGTGGGACTGCATCTTGTGACCCAGAAACGTTCCAATGCAAAACTGATAACTGAATTTCACCCAAATCTTTGCGAAATCGCTCCATGACCACTGCTGGTTCTGAGGCCGGCATCTGTGCTCCCCGGTGTTGGGGTGTGATGGGTCTCCATCCAGAGACCACCTGAGCGATCAGGCGGCGCTGCAGTTCCAGCTGGCCGTTTACGTCATCACGTGAGTAAAGGGAGACGCTATGTTGAATGGGCTTATGATGCCCCTGTAGGCGTCTCATCTCTTCAGTAATGATGCCTTGATGGCACAACTGGGAAGACCACGATAGCAGGGTGGCCTTCATCCCGTGGATGGAGTATGAACCCCAATCGATTGACGCTGTCAAGGAGCTACTTTTCCATGGAATAGTCAGAAAAAGACGAAACCAATACAAAGCTGAAGGATATGACATCGGCTGATACGGTTGTGCCACTGAACCGTCCTGAAACTGTGGTATCACAAAGTCCATGTCTCCTGCTGATTGTGCTGCTAACACTGCATCCCAAGCACAAACAAATTTGCTCAACCATGTGACACTGCCCACCGATAAGAAACCAGATGCTCGAGCTCCCCACGGTTGACCCTTGGAGCAAGTCTTGGTACGCCAGCTGATCCCTCTGATTTCACTGGCAGAGCAAACAATGGATGTAATGGTTACCCGTTGAAGGTCTGCAAACCTGAGCCCTGTCCAAATCATCAGTAAAAAGCCCCCAATGATGATAATTTCACGCAATGGAATGTTGGCCTGTAACAGGCGTCGCTCCCACTGCACCACAACGTAAAGTGGAAGTGGCAACGACTCACGTCTGTCTGCCGGTACCTTTGATTTCGTCCAGCCCTGAATCAGAGGTGAATCCAAAAATGACCAAGACTGGACATCTGCTTGTTTGCGACACCATTGCAAAGATTTCAAAACAGTGGAACCTTTCATCCCTGAGTTCCTGGAGCCGCCTTGAAGGACATCCAACACTGTGGCCGCTGAAATGGACGTCAATGCAAGATCCGATTCACGGCACCAAGTCAAAAACTTTGAAATGCAAGGCAAATATCTGTGCAACGTTGATGCAGCAAATGCGTCCAAAATGACACTAGCC
This sequence comes from Cladocopium goreaui, assembly GCA_947184155.2. Lineage (NCBI taxonomy): Eukaryota > Dinophyceae > Suessiales > Symbiodiniaceae > Cladocopium > Cladocopium goreaui. The sequence continues at coordinate 325,682 of CAMXCT020006809.1, forward strand.
AGACTGCTAAAGTTTGCATGGTTGCCAATGTCTGTAAACACTCTGGATAAATGACCCAAAGATGACAAAATTGAAACCCAAAGATTCACCAGGAAGGGAATGGAGCTGGGTGTCTTAGTGCGTAGCAATCCAGTCGCTGATGAAGGCCCTGCGCTGTCATGCGCCATCTTCATCCTCTTTTCACCTGGAACGGGTGGAAGATGATCGTAAATGTGGGGGTTGGGTCTGCATGCCACTGGTGCTGAAGTGTCAAACATCAAACTTCGCGGTCGATTGGTCTCCATGACATTCGGTGGTTCCACAGGTTTACATTTTGCCCTGGAAGTCATAGGTAGTGAGTTGATCATACCTGGACGTGAAACTGGAGGTACTGACAATGGATTACCAGTTGTCTGTAGTGAAACTGTCAACGCTGGAGGATTTCGAGGATCCATCGAAAAACTAACTGGAGTCAGTGGTGCCGTCGGTGTGTCTGAAATGACATGCCAATCCGAATCTGAAATTGTTGATGAATCGTCTGAAATTTTCGGAACTGAGTTCCCCATATGTGCCGCTACATGAACTTGTCCCTGTGATTCATGGCACGCCGCTCCGGGACCGCCCGGTGAATGAAAGAAACAGTGAAATAGTAAATGCAATGACCCAACCTGACCACCTGAAACAATCCAAACAGCTAAATAACAAACTGCAAAGCCAAAGCCATGTAAACATGAATGAAAACGCGCTGTAGGTCTGTCATGAAGAAAAAAGATGAAGCTGCAACATAAGAATGCCTTATGTACTTGAGCCAAAATGAATAAGTACATAAGGAAGATCTTCAAAAACAACATGAACAAATACATGAATATTGTAAAGCCAACGCACCAAAACCATCACATAAAGCTCAATCTGGCAGATGATGTGCTCACCCACCATGTTCTTCACGGAGAGTATCATTCCAGCTATTCCCAATGGCAAAGGAGACAGGGTTCTCCGTTTCATTCACTGCAGCCAAGCGACGTAGTTCGTTGCATTTAGCTTCAAAAGTAGCCACGTCATTATCTGGTGCTCTTCTGCGTAGTTTCCGATCAGGGAAGACGCGCTCTCGCACGTGCTGTTGCAGAATCGTTTCCGGTAGGTAATGAGCTGGTCGTTGGAACAGCACTCTGCTTGCTAACTTAGCGCGGTTGACCTCCCAGTGAGTGAACATATGTTGATGCTGTACTTGTTGCTTGAGCTGTGCAGCATATTGGTGGAAACTTTTGGGCGTGTGCCACAATCTCAGAAGGCTATAGTTGGACGGCCACTCAAGTGGGCACAAAGTGGCTGTCTGCTTCCACATTTCAGGCGTAAGTCCTTTGGGGGATGGTACAATTACTTCCAGGTTGACTCTGGTGGGTCCCGTGGGTTGCAGGCCCATCATGATATAGGGGTCCACTACCCCATGTGTGTATCCTCGGGTGAGTTCCGAAAAGCAGTCAGCTGCTTGGAATTCCTCATCCAAGGCCAGGCTCAATCCTGGAGCGTTTTTGTCAGTAAATTTAACTGCCTGCAAAACTTGACCAGCCGCTTCTCTCTGCAACCCCTCAAATACTCGATGCGGACAGGAGAAGGAAACCTCTAGCGGGGCTTGGATGGCACCGCCTGCTTCACCTAGAAAACACGGTGCAATCTTGCTGGCCCAGCTAGCCGGAAACCACGCCAGTAAGGCCGACGCCCCGCTGACATCCACTTGCGCAAATGATCAAGCCAGCAGGAAGTAGTGACCCACCTCCCTCAAACAGTGCTGCCAGCAGCACCAGCAACCATGAACACCCCAGCGCCGGTACGCCTGTGCAGTTCCAGTAGTCTCAAATGGTTAACGTGGGGTACCCACGGTTGCCACACATGACGAGTGATCACTGTAACACAGGTGCTGTCACCATGGGCCCATGGTTGACTAGTACTTAGTGGACCTAGGACAGCCCTTCACCTTAGGCAACTCATTGTGTGGCAAGCTAGCCTTAGTCAGTATGGGGAGGGAGGAAGGGGGAGGGGGGCAATAGTAACCACTAATTGTATCTAGTTAAGGGTAGCTTTTTTTGTCGTCGGCGCCCGTTGCCTTTCGGCGGGTCGCACTTGAGACTCCCGAGTGGACCAGCAGGGATTCGAACCACCACCGGCAGTCTGTCAGCGCTGGCAAGACCAACGCCATACCAACTGAGCCATCGGGTCGCCTTGTATCTAGTTAAGGGCAGCGTAGGACGATGTCAAAGTACATCAAGCCATGGCGCCCGTTGCTGTTTTTCTTAGCTCAATCCACTGCTTTCACTGCTCAAATGCCATCTTACCATATGAATTCAGCCCAATCGAGTGAACTGGCATGCCTGCCTCAGGAACCCCAGAGCCACAATGAGGCACAAGATCTCCTACGCTTGCGAGAATATGTTTGCAAACTGACGAATGCCCAAAGGACACTGGAAGACACCTGTGCCTTATTGCAACAAACAGAATTCCTTGGCGTAATCAACGAGCAAGATTGCAGAGCCATACGCACGGCTTGCTGTTGCCTAAAGAGTCTGCGCATCCGTGTAGAGGCCCGAGCCAATGTAACAGAACGTGAAGTTATAAGCCGACAGCTACAGCTAATCCTCTGTGTTCTGTTTGGTTTGGTTTGGTTGTGGTTGTGTGTTTTTTGTTTGTCTGTTTGCTTCTTTTTTGGTTTGGTTTCTTTTTGATGGGATTGCTCACTGGACTTTGTATTGGTCCATTACCAGCGCTTTTGAGGCTATCGACGAATTGACGGCCTTGCATGCTAATTTACAATTCATTTTTTGCTGCGGTTGAACGTGTGTAACAACCTGGCGAAAGCCATGAAGGTGGATCCCCGAACACTTGCTGAGCGAGCTAGCTAAAAAACAGCAGGATCTAGCACGGTTGGAACAAAGCGCGGTGAATTATCAGAAAGAGTGAGCAGCTGAAGTAGAAGAAGCACAGAAAGCCCTAATACAAGACCGGCAACTCCACAGGAAAGACGAACTCGGCTCGAATTTTAACTCAGAGGCATGAATAGCATGGTGCACTCGCTGACAATACAGATTGCAGTCGTATTATGAAGAGGGGCTTAAAACAAGCGCACGCCAGCTTCCTTATAGATGGGGTGGAGAGTACCTAATTAACACACAGAGTCACAGACCGATGAACATACAACTCAGTCGATCTCGGGGATCCTGGCTGGGGGGATCCCTGGTTTCTGCATTGAGCTTTGTTGCTTCTTACACCCAATGATTTGGCCCCTGGTGTTTTTGTCGTGTTGTTTGGTTTGCTTCTTGTTTGGGGCCATTTTTGTCATGACACAAAAGATGTCATCATGCATGAATCCCTATTGCTGGTTGCAATCCCTCTTCCTGGTGTGTTTTTGGTTGGTTTGTTTTTGGTTGTTTTGCTTTTGTTTTCTGGTGTTGCTTTGTGGCTTTGGTTGTTTGTTTGCTGTGATTGCATATTGGACTGCGTACAGGTCCATCACCAGTACTTTTGTGGCTATCGGGAAGACCTCAGAACAGCCAACACTGTTCTTCCACGCCTGAGAGCTCAATTTGAAGCCGCCCAGCCGCATGTGCACCGGCACTCCCGTTTCGTGGACACAGAACTGCTGGAAGGCACGACAGTCAACCTCCCGCGATCCCTGGTACGCCTTGCCTGGATCTTGCAGCATGCCGCCACCCTCCTCCCGATGGCTGGTGACATCCAAGCAGTCTTAAACTCTCAGACCGCCGGAGTGAGCGACATCCATGCCTGGGGGTTGATGCTCCCTTCCAGTTCCAGAGTTAGTCCGGTGACATACCACTCAGTCGTGGCAGTTCGGTACCCCGACCTATGCAGATGTATCAACGGCCTGTGGGAACTGGGAAGTTTCGCCTCTGGAGGACTCCCTGACCGACCACCGGGGTTTCAATTAGTGCTTTGGGACACCAATGCTAGAATTAATGGCCTAGTAGCAACAGACTTAGAAACGCTCGTCTCAGACGTACTCCACCCATTCCCCAATAATGCTGGATTCGCAGATGGACTTTTTGTAATGACCACGGCAACAGATCACAAAAACAATTTGAACCGTTCCGTGCTTAAGAAGGATTACGCCCGCACCCTGCGCGTAGAAACAATAGCCAACTCAGCAGGAGGAACAGCACAGGTATCAATCATCGCTCAGCCAAGTGTCGGGTTCTTAAACACCAAATACTACTCCAATGGTTCCCCTACGGAAGATACCGAAGACTGCCTCGGCCGAATCACTGTCGGACTTACCCGGTCCAAATCGTTAACCCTGCTTGTCTCCCCGCTAGACATGATGGAGCTCATGGGCATGGCGCAGGTGATTGCGACCATTGCATATGGCATCCGGGGCCTCCGAAGAGGAGAAACGACATGGGGGAGGCCTGACTTGATCCTGACCCAGCACAAGAGAATCTCGCACACTTAAGCCGGTGGTCGCTGAATTCAGTGCCAGCTTGGGAATTCCCTCTTCTTGCAATCGCCAACCAATACCACGATCAGCAAGCGAACAAAGTGAAGCGGGCGAGATACCGTCTATATTGGTGCGGGGGCAGACCTTCGCTGGCTAAACAGAGAGCGCCTCCAAGAAGTTAAAACAGGCTCAGCGACTCAACATAAATGGCTCTCCGAGCAGACTCTCCCATTCTCTGAAGTCGTCCTATGTGCCTATGCGGCTGACCGCACACCCTTTCCCACCTACGTGTGCCTGCCTTCAGGACTGTACAAAGCCCGCACCGAGCAAGTTGTAGCACAGACTGGCCCAGAACAAGAAATCCGGTTCCTGCCTGGTATATACTTCTTTGATGGATGGCGGGTACACCCTACGTTGCCAATCCCAGACCACCTGCCACGCGCGAAAGAGGTACCAGTCCAAGACGTCGCTCTGACTGCACCTGCACCGGGTACAGAACCCAAGCAGTCGCCTGAAGAAGAAGCGAGAGACATCCTGGCAACAGCTGCCAAGAATCAGCCCGAAGATGGGCCAAACACAAGGAGAGCAGCAGTCCGCGCATGCAAGTACTTAAGAGCTACAGTCGAGGTCCCTTTCTGGCCGCCATGTTTCTACTGGTTTTTTGGATCCTGTTTTGGGGGCCATGATGAAGCAGGTTTGTTGGCATTCGAGGCGCTCCAAGGCTTACCGAGGCCTGCCCGAGGCACGCATGGCAGGAGCTACTGTGGAAGAAACCGCCTTTGAGGACGTCAACATGTGGCAGGCACTACCCTTTATGACCCTTTATGGGAACCTAGAATGTGGCAGGGCCAAGTCTGGGAGGCGAGACCTGATGGGGAGGCAACGCGTGGCAAGGCCAAGTTTGGAAAGAGGCATGGAAGCCGCAAGTGGGAAGAAGAGAACTCTTCAACACGAAGGCGTCACCGAGGGAAGGGGAGGAAACGGCAGCAAACCCCCTCCCCCCCATACAATGTGCCACACACCCCATTGGGCATCCGCAGGGCGGGTTGCTTTCTATTACTTTGTATTTCTCAAACGCCGGGAATGCATCCGCGGCCATTTTTTGGGGGTTTTTGGCATCCGCAGTGGTCCTTCGCAAGGGTTTTTCCGCATCCGCAGGGGAATCCGCAGGCATCCGCGCGTGCGTTGGCAGATATGTGAATCAAAATGGCTGCTTTTCCGGACCTTGCCTTGCGACGTTGCTGCCTAGCAGACATCGCAAGGGCTTGTAACTATTCATCCTGATTTAAATTTTCCTCCTCGCAATCTCCTCTCGAAACTTATAAGCTTCGAAACATGGTGCGTTTTAGGGCCATCCTTTGTTTGGGGGTACCTATCCAGTGCCAACGTCTGCAATTTTATACACGACCGTGGTGTCAGCGATTCTATAGAGATTTCATGGCTCCGCTACCATGTGAAAACACGAGCGCGGCGTGGCAGCTCTTTTTCACAGCTCGGACTGGAGCCAACCACACAGGTTGGACAGCTCAGTCACTCTTCTTCTTAGAAGAGTCGTGCAGAGTAAAACGCAGTGACACTCAAACGTTCTCAAACTTCTCAAACTACTTCAAAAGAGTTCTCAAGCTTTCAAAACGTTCTTCCAGCTTCTCCAAATAAAACGTCTTCAGCTCAAACTCACAAATACCCTACAAAACTCCTACCCAATACAGTCACAACATCAAGTTCCTAGGACATGGGTCAAACAACATCCAAAAACACCACAAACCACAAAAACAAACGAAAATCCATCTCCAAGCTCTTCCATGCACAAACTGGTTCCATTTGGTTCCAAATTGGTTCCTACCTGGTTCCTATAGGTTCCTATGGGTTCTATAGTTCACAGATCGGTTCCTACAAACTTAAAATGGTTTCCTAACTGTTCACCTGCACATACATTGTTCCAAGATAGGTTTCAAGATGTTCAAGTAGGTTCAAGGTGGTTCAGTACACTGTACATCCTCTCACCAAACTTCCACACAAAAAGGTCTTCGCATGACGCAAGTGGATCAAAGTTGGGCAGCAATTTTTCAACGCAACTGGGGAGGACAACTTCTTGGAGTCCAAGGCCAATGTTTTACAGCTCCGAAAATGAGATTCTGCAGTGACCTTTTTTTGCCAAAACTGGCGCAGCTTTGACAAACAGCAAGTCCAGAAGGCACCACAGTGTCCCACTGCCACACCATCAATCATGGCTAAGGGACCCCAACCATAGTATTATATAGATTCGAGTCCCCGTGAGCCTCGCTTTGTCCTCGTGCCTCGGGCAAGCCTCGGTAAGCCTTGGAGCGCCTCGAATGCCAACAAACCTGCTTCATCATGGCCCCTAAAACAGGGCCCAAAAAAGTGGTCAAAACATGGCTGCGAGAAAGGGACCTTGACAGTAGCAACCGGACTTGGGACGCACAAAGAGAAAAAGGTATGAGTTGACATACATGTTCAAGCTGCAGGGTCGCAAATCTGCTTGCACAACATGTGCGGGCAGCAGCGAAATTCTCCGATGGCTGACCCCATTTTTGGGTCCAAATATGGACCCCAAAATGGGGTCCAGAATTGGATCACATTTTCATTCCTTCTTTTAGGTCTTTGCTTGGGCCCCGTTTTGGGATCCAGATTTGGACCCAAAAGTGGGGTCAGCCATCGGAGAATTTTGCTGCTGCCCGCAGAGGTTTTGCAAGCAGATTTGCGACGCACTAGCATGAGCGTAAGTGTTAATACATGCTTTTTCTCTCTGTGCGTCCCACTTTGTTTCTTGTACAGTCGAGGTCCCTTTCTGGCCGCCATGTTTCTACTGGTTTTTTGGATCCTGTTTTGGGGGCCATGATGAAGCAGGTTTGTTGGCATTCGAGGCGCTCCAAGGCTTACCGAGGCCTGCCCGAGGCACGCATGGCAGGAGCTACTGTGGAAGAAACCGCCTTTGAGGACGTCAACATGTGGCAGGCACTACCCTTTATGACCCTTTATGGGAACCTAGAATGTGGCAGGGCCAAGTCTGGGAGGCGAGACCTGATGGGGAGTCAACGCGTGGCAAGGCCAAGTTTGGAAAGAGGCATGGAAGCCGCAAGTGGGAAGAAGAGAACTCCTCAACACGAAGGCGTCACCGAGGGAAGGGGAGGAAACGGCAGCAAACCCCCTTCCCCCAATGTGCCACACACCCCATTGGGCATCCGCAGGGCGGGTTGCTTTCTATTACTTTGTATTTCTCAAACGCCGGAAATGCATCCGCGGCCATTTTTTGGGGGTTTTTTGCATCCGCAGTGGTCCTTCGCAAGGGTTTTTCCGCATCCGCAGGGGAATCCGCAGGCATCCGCGCGTGCGTTGGCAGATATGTGCGTTGGCAGATATATGAATCAAAATGGCTGCTTTTCCGGACCTTGCCTTGCGACGTTGCTGCCTAGCAGAAATCGCACGGGCTTGTAACTATTCATCCTGATTTAAATTTTCCTCCTCGCAATCTCCTCTCGAAACTTATAAGCTTCGAAACATGGTGCGTTTTAGGGCCATCCTTTGTTTTGGGGTACCTATCCAGTGCCAACGTCTGCAATTTTATACACGACCGTGGTGTCAGCGATTCTATAGAGATTTCATGGCTCCGCTACCATGTGAAAACACGAGAGCGGCGTGGCAGCTCTTTTTCACAGCTCGGACTGGAGCCAAACCACACAGGTTGGACAGCTCAGTCACTCTTCTTCTTAGAAGAGTCGTGCAGAGTAAACGCAGTGACACTCAAACGTTCT
>CAMXCT020006810.1:0-20000 GCA_947184155.2 Cladocopium goreaui
AACAAAACGCGCCACACATGTGCACATTTTTGTCTCCACAGTTATCTGATTTCTTTTCTTCCTTGTTTCCTTGTGGAGCTCATTCTGCATGCAATGTCCAAGGCAGCCCTCTGAAATGCGAGTCCCAGGGTGTGCTGCGTTTAGCGGCGTGCGGATATTCATTTTATGGCAGTGTTTTGTGCGCCTTCAGTCTCGGCCTGTGGCAGATGTTGGATGCTGATGGATGGTGTCTGTTGATGGTGCTCTACATGGTGTTGTCTCATACTCTTGCTGACAGGTCTATGGCACGGAGACAGCAAGTCTGCTGGAAAGGATGCTTTACTTTTACATACTTTTACTGGGACTTCTCTGGCTTGCTACAAGTTGGTTTGTTTCTGGTGGCTGTGCATGTTATCTTTCCTTTCGTTTTTTGTCTTTTTGGGAGGGAGCGCGAATCTCAAGCAAGAAGGTTCCGAAGGTGCGGAAAGACTTCATCCATACAGGCAGACAAACAAAGAATGCCACTGAAGATGAAAGCAACCTGCACACACATGCTTGCAAGCAGATGAAAACAACCTGCCACACATGCTTGCAAGCAAGTCTTCACAAACACAAGACAGCAGGCAACAATGAGCGACAACAGGAAAACGAAGAATCAGGTCAAAAATAACCGATGAATATTGTAGCAAGAACCGCTGGATGGAGATCGACATTGAGCAACGGCGCGCATCAGAGGAAGCCAACCAAAACAAAACAGATGCAGAGACCTTTCTTCAACAAACACAGCATCAAAGCCAAAGAAATCTGATATTATCCTATGTCTTCTTTCAAATTCTGCTGGGGCCCGTCGGGGATGCATTGGCCAGGGCAATGCCTTATGAAATGCTCGTCCCAAGATGCGAAGGTATTTGCAGCGTGTGAATTGCCATTTTATAAAGGCGCTTTGTGCGCCTTCAGTCTCCTCCTGCGGCAGCTGTAGGATGGTGATGGATGGTGGTCATCTACATATTTCCTCATTTCCAAAGATCTTTGTTGAAGGGCCTTTGGCACGGAGCATGCTTGTGAGTCACTCCGCCATGTGTCGCTACAAGCTGGTTTGTTTTTGTTTGCCGTGCACATTGTGCTTCCTTTCGTTGTGTACTTGCAAAGAGGTAGGAGACTAAAAGCAAGGATGAAAGCAACTGCGCCACAAATGTGCGCAATCTTGCCGTTAAAAAAAGAACGCAAGGAAAGGTTGGGCAACAACAGAAAGAATCACACATAGGTCAAGAACTGACGGAAAATCAAAATGAGAAGCGAGCAACAGAAATTGCATTGACAGCATCAGAAAGTGGAAAAACAAGCCAAAACATGCCAAAACCAGCAGAATGCCAAAAACTCCGGTGAACCAGCACAGCATGAACCGCACAGCATTACAAGTCAAAGGACAGATGCTAGATTTATATTTATATATATATAGATATAGATATAGATATAGATGATTGTTTTCTTCCCTGTGACCTTGTGGAGCTCCTTCAGCACGCAGTGGCCAAGGGCAGCCCTCTGAAATGCGAGTCCCAGGGTGTGCTGCATGTAGCGGCGTGCGGATCTTCATTTTATGGCAGTGTTTTGTGCGCCTTCGGTCTCGGCATGCTGGATGCTGATGGATGGTTTTGAGTATTGCGCTCTACATGGTGTTGTCTGATACTCAAGTCCGCTGGAAAGGATGCTTTACTTTTACATACTTTTACTGGGACTTCTCTGGCTTGCTACAAGTTGGTTTGTTTCTGGTGGCTGTGCATGTTATCTTTCCTTTCGTTTTTTGTCTTTGGGAGGGAGCGCGAATCTCAAGCAAGAAGGTGCCGAAGGTGCGGAAAGACTTCATCCATACAGGCAGACAAACAAAGAATGCCACTGAAGATGAAAGCAACCTGCAAACACATGCTTGCAAGCTAGTATTCACAAACACAAGACAGCAGGCAACAATGAGCGACAACAGGAAAACGAAGACTCAGGTGGTCAAAAAATACCGACGAATATCGTAGCAAGAACCGGTGGATGGAGATCGACATTGAGCAACGGTGCGCATTAGAGGAAGCCAACCAAAACAAACCAGAAGCAGAGACCTTTCTTCAACAAACACAGGATCAAAACCAAAGAAAACTGATATTGTCCTATGTCTTCTTTCAATTTCTGCTGGGGGCCGTCGGGGACGCATTGGCCAGGGCAATGCCTTATGAAATGCTCGCCCCAAGATGTGAAGGTATTTGCAGCGTGTGAATTGCCATTTTATAAGGGCGCTTTGTGTGCCTTCAGTCTTGTCCTGTGGCAGCTGCAGGATGGCGATGGATAGTGGTCATCTACATACTGTCATGTCCTCATTTCCAGAGATCTTTGTTGAAGGGCCTTTGGCACGGAGCATGCTTGTGAGTCACTCCGCCATGTGTCGCTACAAGCTGGTTTGTTTTTGTTTGCCGTGCACATTGTGCTTCCTTTCGTTGTGTACTTGCAAAGAGGTAGGAGACTAAAAGCAAGGATGAAAGCAACTGCGCCACAAATGTGCGCAATCTTGCCGTTAAAAAAAAGAACGCAAGGAAAGGTTGGGCAACAACAGAAAAAATCACACATAGGTCAAGAACTGACGGAAAATCAAAATGAGAAGCGAGCAACAGAAATTGCATTGACAGCATCAGAAAGTGGAAAAACAAGCCAAAACATGCCAAAACCAGAAGAATGCCAAAAACTCCGGTGAACCAGCACAGCATGAACCGCACAGCATTACAAGTCAAAGGACAGGTGCTAGATTTATATATATATATAGATATAGATATAGATATAGATATAGATATAGATGATTGTTTTCTTCCCTGTGACCTTGTGGAGCTCCTTCAGCACGCAGTGGCCAAGGGCAGCCCTCTGAAATGCGAGTCACAGGGTGTGCTGCATGTAGCGGCGTGCGGATCTTCATTTTATGGCAGTGTTTTGTGCGCCTTCGGTCTCGGCATGCTGGATGCTGATGGATGGTTTTGAGTATGGTGCTCTACATGGTGTTGTCTGATACTCTTGCTGACAGGTGTATGGCACGGAGACAGCAAGTCCGCTGGAAAGGATGCTTTACTCTTACATATCTCTGGCTTGCTACAAGTTGGTTTGTTTCTGGTGGCTGTGCATGTTTTCTTTCCTTTCGTTTTTTTGTCTCTGGGAGGGAGCGGGAATCTCAAGCAAGAAGGCGCCGAAGGTGCGGAAAGACTTCATCCATACAGGCAGACAAACAAAGAATGCCACTGAAGATGAAAGCAGCCTGCAAACATATGCTTGCAAGCTAGTATTCCCAAACACAAGACAGCAGGCAACGATGAGCGACAACAGGAAAACGAAGACTCAGGTCAAAAATACCGACGAATATCGTAGCAAGAACCGGTGGATGGAGATCGACATTGAGCAACGGGGCGCATTAGAGGAAGCCAACCAAAACAAAACAGATGCAGAGACCTTTCTTCAACAAACTCAGGATCAAAGCCAAAGAAGACTGATATTATCCTATGTCTTCTTTCAAATTCTGCTGGGGCCTGTCGGGGACGCCTTATGAAATGCTCGTCCCAAGATGCGAAGGTATTTGCAGCGTGTGAATTGCCATTTTATAAGGGCGCTTTGTGCGCCTTCAGTCTTGTCCTGTGGCAGCTGCAGGATGGTGATGGATAGTGGTCATCTACATACTGTCATGTCCTCATTTCCAGAGATCTTTGTTGAAGGGCCTTTGTCACGGAGCATGCTTGTGAGTCACTCCGCCATGGGTCGCTACAAGCTGGTTTGTTTTTGTTTGCCGTGCACATTGTGCTTCCTTTCGTTGTGTCCTTGCAAAGAGGTAGGAGACTAAAAGCAGAGGCATGAAGAAGGCGCGGAAACGCTGCATGCATGGCAGCGCATGAGGAAAGAAGTCCTCCTGGGATGAACCCCGCCACAAATGTGCGCAATCTTGTCGTTAAAAAAAGAACGCAAGGAAAGGTTGGGCAACAACAGAAAAAGTCACACATAGGTCAAGAACTGACGGAAAATGAAAATGAGAAGCAAGCAACAGAAATTGCATTGACAGCATCAGAAAATGGAAAAACAAACCAAAACATGCGAAAAACAATAGAATGCCAAAAACTCCGGTGAACCAGCACGGCATGAACCGCACAGCATTACAAGTCAAAGAAAAGATGTTATATATAGATAGATACAGATATAGTTATAGATATAGGTAAAGATATAGATATAGATATAGATGATTGTTTTCTTCCCTGTGACCTTGTGGGGCTCCTTCAGCACGCAGTGGCCAAGGGCAGCCCTCTGACATGCGTGTCCCAGGGTGTGCTGCATGTAGCGGCGTGCGGATCTTCATTTTATGGCAGTGTTTTGTGCGCCTTCGGTCTCGGCATGCTGGATGCTGATGGATGGTTTTGAGTATGGTGCTCTACATGGTGTTGTCTGATACTCTTGCTGACAGGTGTATGGCACGGAGACAGCAAGTCCGCTGGAAAGGATGCTTTACTTTTACGTATCTCTGGCTTGCTACAAGTTGGTTTGTTCCTGGTGGCTGTGCATGTTATCTTTCCTTTCGTTTTTTGTCTTTGGGAGGGAGCGAGTATCTCAAGCAAGAAGGTGCCGAAGGTGCGGAAAGACTTCATCCATACAGGCAGACAAACAAAGAATGCCACTGAAGATGAAAGCAACCTGCCACACATGCTTGCAAGCTAGTCTTCACAAACACAAGACAGCAGGCAACAATGAGCGACAACAGGAAAACGAAGACTCAGGTCAAAAAATACCGACGAATATCGTAGCAAGAACCGGTGGATGGAGATCGACATTGACATTAGAGGAAGCCAACCAAAACAAAACAGATGCAGAGACCTTTCTTCAACAAACTCAGGATCAAAGCCAAAGAAGACTGATATTATCCTATGTCTTCTTTCAAATTCTGCTGGGGGCCCGTCGGGGACGCATTGGCCAGGGCAATGCCTTCTGAAATGCTCGTCCCAAGATGCGAAGGTATTTGCAGCGTGTGAATTGCCATTTTATAAGGGCGCTTTGTGCGCCTTCAGCCTCCTCCTGCGGCAGCTGTAGCATGGTGATGGATGGTGGTCATCTACATGCTGTCATTTCCTCATTTCCAGAGATCTTTGTTGAAGGGCCTTTGGCACGGAGCATGCTTGTGAGTCACTCCGCCATGGGTCGCTACAAGCTGGTTTGTTTTTGTTTGCTGTGCACATTGTGCTTCCTTTCATTGTGTCCTTGCAAAGAGGTAGGAGACTAAAAGCAGAGGCATGAAGAAGGCGCGGAAACGCTGCATGCATGGCAGCGCATGAGGAAAGAAGTCCTCCTGGGATGAAAGCAACCGCGCCACAAATGTGCGCAATCTTGTCGTTAAAAAAAGAACGCAAGGAAAGGTTGGGCAACAACAGAAAAAATCACGCATAGGTCAAGAACTGACGGAAAATGAAAATGAGACATCAGAAAGTGGAAAAGCAAGCCAAAACATGCCAAAACCAACAGAATGCCAAAGACTCCGGTGAACCAGCACAGCATGAACCGCACAGCATTACAAGTCAAAGGACAGATGCTGTATTTATATATATATATATATAGATAGATAGATATTCTTCCCTGTGACCTTGTGGAGCTCATTCAGCACGCAGTGGCCAAGGGCAGCCCTCTGAAATGCGAGTCCCAGGGTGTGCTGCGTGTAGCGGCGTGCGGGTCTTCATTTTATGGCAGTGTTTTGTGCGCCTTCGGTCTCGGCATGCTGGATGCTGATGGATGGTTTTGAGTATGGTGCTCTACATGGTGTTGTCTGATACTCTTGCTGACAGGTGTATGGCACGGAGACAGCAAGTCCGCTGGAAAGGATGCTTTACTTTTACATATATATCTCTGGCTTGCTACAAGTTGGTTTGTTTCTGGTGGCTGTGCATGTTATCTTTCCTTTCGTTTTTTGTCTCTGGGAGGGAGCGGGAATCTCAAGCAAGAAGGCGCCGAAGGTGCGGAAAGACTTCATCCATACAGGCAGACAAACAAAGAATGCCACTGAAGATGAAAGCAGCCTGCAAACACATGCTTGCAAGCTAGTATTCACAAACACAAGACAGCAGGCAACAATGAGCGACAACAGGAAAACGAAGACTCAGGTCAAAAATACCGACGAATATCGTAGCAAGAACCGGTGGATGGAGATCGACATTGAGCAACGGGGCGCATTAGAGGAAGCCAACCAAAACAAAACGTGCAAAGACCTTTCTTCAACAAACTCAGGATCAAAGCCAAAGAAGACTGATATTATCCTATGTCTTCTTTCAAATTCTGCAGGGGCCCGTCGGGGACGCATCGGCCAGGGCAATGCCTTATGAAATGCTCGTCCCAAGATGTGAATGTGTCTTGCAGCGTGTGAATTGCCATTTTATAAGGGCGCTTTGTGCGCCTTCAGTCTTGTCCTGTGGCAGCTGTAGGATGGTGATGGATGGTGGTCATCTACATGCTGTCATTTCCTCATTTCCAGAGATCTTTGTTGAAGGGCCTTTGGCACGGAGCATGCTTGTGAGTTACTCCGCCATGGGTTGCCGTGCACATTGTGCTTCCTTGCGTTGTGTGCTTTAAAGTGCTGGGAAACTAAAGCCAAGCAGAGGCGCGAAGAAGGCGCGGAAGCGCTGCATGAAAAGCAGCGCATGAGGATAGAAGCCCTCCTGAGATAAAAACAAACGCGCCACAAATGTGCACAATTTTGTCTCCACAGTTATCTGATTTCTTTTCTTCCTTGTTTCCTTGTGGAGCTCATTCTGCACGCAATGGCCACGGGCAGCCCTCTGAAATGCGAGTCCAGGGTGTGCTGCGTTTAGCGGCGTGCGGATCTTCATTTTATGGCAGTGTTTTGTGCGCCTTCAGTCTCGGCCTGTGGCAGATGTTGGATGCTGATGGATGGTGTCTGTTGATGGTGCTCTACATGGTGTTGTCTGATACTCTTGCTGACAGGTCTATGGCACGGAGACAGCAAGTCTGCTGGAAAGGATGCTTTACTTTTAAACTTTTACTGGGACTTCTCTGGCTTGCTACAAGTTGGTTTGTTTCTGGTGGCTGTGCATGTTATCTTTCCATTCGTTGTTCGTATTTGGGAAAGAGCGGGGAATCTCAAGCAAGAAGATGACAAAGGCGCGGAAAGACTTCATCCATAAAAGCAGAAAGAGAAAGAATGCCACTGAAGATGAAAGCAACCTGCAAACACATGCTTGCAAGAAGATGAAAACAACCTGCCACACATGCTTGCAAGCAAGTCTTCACAAACACAAGACAGCAGGCAACAATGAGCGACAACAGGAAAACGAAGAATCAGGTCAAAAATAACCGATGAATATTGTAGCAAGAACCGCTGGGTGGAGATCGACACTGAGCAAGGGCGCGCATCAGAGGAAGCCAACCAAAACAAAACAGATGCAGAGACCTTTCTTCAACAAACTCAGGATCAAAGCCAAAGAAAAAGAAGACTGATATTATCCTATGTCTTCTTTCAAATTCTGCTGGGGGCCCGTCGGGGACGCATTGGCCAGGGCAATGCCTTCTGAAATGCTCGTCCCAAGATGCGAAGGTATTTGCAGCGTGTGAATTGCCATTTTATAAGGGCGCTTTGTGCGCCTTCAGCCTCCTCCTGCGGCAGCTGTAGGATGGTGATGGATGGTGGTCATCTACATGCTGTCATTTCCTCATTTCCAGAGATCTTTGTTGAAGGGCCTTTGGCACGGAGCATGCTTGTGAGTCACTCCGCCATGGGTCGCTACAAGCTGGTTTGTTTTTGTTTGCTGTGCACATTGTGCTTCCTTTCGTTGTGTCCTTGCAAAGAGGTAGGAGACTAAAAGCAGAGGCATGAAGAAGGCGCGCAAACGCTGCATGCATGGCAGCGCATGAGGAAAGAAGTCCTCCTGGGATGAAAGCAACCGCGCCACAAATGTGCGCAATCTTGTCGTTAAAAAAAGAATGCAAGGAAAGGTTGGGCAACAACAGAAAAAATCACACATAGGTCAAGAACTGACGGAAAATGAAAATGAGAAGCAAGCAACAGAAATTGCATTGACAGCATCAGAAAGTGGAAAAGAAAGCCAAAACATGCCAAAACCAACAGAATGCCAAAGACCCCGGTGAACCAGCACAGCATGAACCGCACAGCATTACAAGTCAAAGGACAGATGCTGTATTTATATATATATATAGATAGATAGATATTCTTCCCTGTGACCTTGTGGAGCTCATTCAGCACGCAGTGGCCAAGGGCAGCCCTCTGAAATGCGAGTCCCAGGGTGTGCTGCGTGTAGCGGCGTGCGGATCTTCATTTTATGGCAGTGTTTTGTGCGCCTTCGGTCTCGGCATGCTGGATGCTGATGGATGGTTTTGAGTATGGTGCTCTACATGGTGTTGTCTGATACTCTTGCTGACAGGTGTATGGCACGGAGACAGCAAGTCCGCTGGAAAGGATGCTTTACTCTTACATATCTCTGGCGTGCTACAAGTTGGTTTGTTTCTGGTGGCTGTGCATGTTATCTTTCCTTTCGTTTTTTTGTCTCTGGGAGGGAGCGGGAATCTCAAGCAAGAAGGCGCCGAAGGTGCGGAAAGACTTCATCCATACAGGCAGACAAACAAAGAATGCCACTGAAGATGAAAGCAGCCTGCAAACACATGCTTGCAAGCTAGTATTCACAAACACAAGACAGCAGGCAACAATGAGCGACAACAGGAAAACGAAGACTCAGGTCAAAAATACCGACGAATATCGTAGCAAGAACCGGTGGATGGAGATCGACATTGAGCAACGGGGCGCATTAGAGGAAGCCAACCAAAACAAAACAGATGCAGAGACCTTTCTTCAACAAACTCAGGATCAAAGCCAAAGAAGACTGATATTATCCTATGTTTCTTTCAAATTCTGCTGGGGCCCGTCGGGGACGCATTGGCCAGGGCAATGCCTTCTGAAATGCTCGTCCCAAGATGTGAAGGTATTTGCAGCGTGTGAATTGCCATTTTATAAGGGCGCTTTGTGCGCCTTCAGTCTTGTCCTGCGGCAGCTGCAGGATGGTGATGGATAGTGGTCATCTACATACTGTCATGTCCTCATTTCCAGAGATCTTTGTTGAAGGGCCTTTGTCACGGAGCATGCTTGTGAGTCACTCCGCCATGGGTCGCTACAAGCTGGTTTGTTTTTGTTTGCCGTGCACATTGTGCTTCCTTTCGTTGTGTCCGTGCAAAGAGGTAGGAGACTAAAAGCAGAGGCATGAAGAAGGCGCGCAAACGCTGCATGCATGGCAGCGCATGAGGAAAGAAGTCCTCCTGGGATGAAAGCAACCGCGCCACAAATGTGCGCAATCTTGTCGTTAAAAAAAGAACGCAAGGAAAGGTTGGGCAACAACAGAAAAAATCAACACATTAGGTCAAGAACTGACGGAAAATGAAAATGAGAAGCAAGCAACAGAAATTGCATTGACAGCATCAGAAAATGGAAAAACAAACCAAAACATGCGAAAAACAATAGAATGCCAAAAACTCCGGTGAACCAGCACAGCATGAACCGCACAGCATTACAAGTCAAAGAAAAGATGTTGTATATAGATAGATACAGATATAGATATAGATATAGGTAAAGATATAGATATAGATATAGATGATTGTTTTCTTCCCTGTGACCTTGTGGGGCTCCTTCAGCACGCAGTGGCCAAGGGCAGCCCTCTGACATGCGTGTCCCAGGGTGTGCTGCATGTAGCGGCGTGCGGATCTTCATTTTATGGCAGTGTTTTGTGCGCCTTCGGTCTCGGCATGCTGGATGCTGATGGATGGTTTTGAGTATGGTGCTCTACATGGTGTTGTCTGATACTCTTGCTGACAGGTGTATGGCATGGAGACAGCAAGTCCGCTGGAAAGGATGCTTTACTTTTACATATCTCTGGCTTGCTACAAGTTGGTTTGTTTCTGGTGGCTGTGCATGTTATCTTTCCTTTCGTTTTTTGTCTCTGGGAGGGAGCGGGAATCTCAAGCAAGAAGGCGCCGAAGGTGCGGAAAGACTTCATCCATACAGGCAGACAAACAAAGAATGCCACTGAAGATGAAAGCAGCCTGCAAACACATGCTTGCAAGCTAGTATTCACAAACACAAGACAGCAGGCAACAATGAGCGACAACAGGAAAACGAAGACTCAGGTCAAAAAATACCGACGAATATCGTAGCAAGAACAGGTGGATGGAGATCGACATTGAGCAACGGGGCTCATTAGAGGAAGCCAACCAAAACAAAACAGATGCAGAGACCTTTCTTCAACAAACTCAGGATCAAAGCCAAAGAAGACTGATATTATCCTATGTTTCTTTCAAATTCTGCTGGGGCCCGTCGGGGACACATTGGCCAGGGCAATGCCTTATGAAATGCTCGTCCCAAGATGTGAAGGTATTTGCAGCGTGTGAATTGCCATTTTATAAGGGCGCTTTGTGCGCCTTCAGTCTTGTCCTGTGGCAGCTGCAGGATGGTGATGGATAGTGGTCATCTACATACTGTCATGTCCTCATTTCCAGAGATCTTTGTTGAAGGGCCTTTGTCACGGAGCATGCTTGTGAGTCACTCCGCCATGAGTCGCTACAAGCTGGTTTGTTTTTGTTTGCCGTGCACATTGTGCTTCCTTTCCTTGTGTACTTGCAAAGAGGTAGGAGACTAAAAGCAGAGGCATGAAGAAGGCCCGGAAACGCTGCATGCATGATGCTTTCCTCTTACATACTTTTACTGGGGCGTCTCTGGCTTGCTACAAGTTGGTTTGTTTCTGGTGGCTGTGCATGTAATCTTTCCTTTCGTTGTTCGTATTTGTGAAAGAGCGGGGAACCTCAAGCAAGAAGATGACAAAGGCGCGGCAAGACTTCATCCATAAAAGCAGACAGAGAAAGAATGCCACTGAAGATGAAAGCAACCTGCCACACATGCTTGCAAGCAGATGAAAGCAACCTGCCACACATGCTTGCAAGCTAGTCTTCACAACCACAAGGCAGCTGGCAACAATGAGCGACAACCGGAAAACGAAGAAGCAGATCAAAACATACGAAAACATAACCGATGAATATTGTAACAAGAACCGCTGGATGGAGATCGACATTGAGCAACGGCGCGCATTACAGGAAGCCAACCAAAACAAAACAGATGCAGAGACCTTTCTTCAACAAACTCAGGATCAAAGCCAAAGAAAACTGATATTATCCTATGTCTTCTTTCAAACTCTGCTGGGGCCCGTCGGGGACGCCTTATGAAATGCTCGTCCCAAGATGCGAAGGTATTTGCAGCGTGTGAATTGCCATTTTATAAGGGCGCTTTGTGCGCCTTCAGTCTTGTCCTGTGGCAGCTGTAGGATGGTGATGGAGAGTAATCATCTACATATATACTGTCATTTCCTCATTTCCAGAGATCTTTGTTGAAGGGCCTTTGGCACGGAGCATGCTTGTGAGTCACCCCGCCATGGGTCGCAACAAGCCTGTTTGCCTTGCACCTTGTGCTTCCTTTCGTTGTGAGCTTTAAAGACCTAGGGAACTAAAGCCAAGCAGAGGCGTAAAGAAGGCGCGGAAACGCTGCATGCATGGCGCGCATGAGGAAACAAGCCCTCCTGGGATGGAAGCAACCGCGCCACAAATGTGCGCAATCTTATCATCACAAAAAAAACGCAAGGAAAGGCTGGGCAACAACAGAAAAATCACACACGCAGGTCAAGAACTGACCGAACATGAAAATGAGAAGCAAGTAACAGAAATTGCATTGACAGCATTAAAAAATGGAAAAACAAGCCAAAATCAACAGAATGCCAACACCTCTTGTGAACCAGCACAGCATTACCAGCACAGCGTTAAAAGTCGAAAGACAGATGGTACATGATTTCTTTTCTTCCCTGTTTTCTTGTGGAGCTCATTCTGCGCGCAATGGCCAAGGGCACACCTCTGAGTTGCGAGTCCCAGGGTGTGCTGCGTGTAGCGGCATGTGAGTCTTCATTTATGGCTGTGTTTTTTGCGCCTTCGGTCTCGGCCTGTGGCAGATGTTGGATGCTGATGGATGGTGCCTGTTGATGGTGCTCTACATGGTGTTGTCTGATATTCTTGCTGACAGGTATATGGCACGGAGACAGCAAGTCCGCTGGAAAGGATGCTTTACTCTTACATACTTTTACTGGGACTTCTCTGGCTTGCTACAAGTTGGTTTGTTTCTGGTGGCTGTGCATGTTATCTTTCCTTTCGTTGTTTGTATTTGGGAAAGAGCGGGGAATCTCAAGCAAGAAGATGACAAAGGCGCGGAAAGACTTCATCCATAAAAGCAGACAGAGAAAGAATGCCACTGAAGATGAAAGCAACCTGCCACACATGCTTGCAAGCAGATGAAAGCAACCTGCCACACATGCTTGCAAGCTAGTCTTCACAAACACAAGGCAGGCAGCAGGCGACAATGAGCGACAACAGGAAAACGAAGAATCAGGTCAACAAAAAACCGATGAATATTGTAGCAGGAACCGCTGGATGGAGATCGCCATTGAGCAACTGCGCACATGCAGATGCAGAGACCTCAACAAAGCCAAAGAAAGCTGATACTATCCTATTTGTTTCTTTCAATTTCTGCTGGGGGTCCGTCGGGGACGCCTTATGAAATGCTCGTCCCAAGATGCGAAGGTATTTGCAGCATGTGAATTGCCATTCTATAAGGGCGCTTTGTGCGCCCTCAGTT
This sequence comes from Cladocopium goreaui, assembly GCA_947184155.2. Lineage (NCBI taxonomy): Eukaryota > Dinophyceae > Suessiales > Symbiodiniaceae > Cladocopium > Cladocopium goreaui. Next base: position 12,713 of record CAMXCT020006810.1, read on the forward strand.
TTGTCCTGTGGCAGCTGTAGGATTGTGGTGGATAGTGGTCATTTACATTCTGTCATTTCCTCATTTCCAGAGATCTTTGTTGACGGGCCTGTGGCACGGAGCATGCTTGTGAGTCACCCCGCCATGGGTCGCAACAAGCCTGTTTGCCTTGCACCTTGTGCTTCCTTTCGTTGTATAGTTGAGTGAGCTAGGAAACTACATTCAAGCAGAGGCGTGAAGAAGGCGCGGAAACGCTGCATGCATGGCAGTGCATGAGGAAACAAGCCCTCCTGGGATGGAAGCAACCGCGCCGCAAATGTGCGCAATCTTGTCTTCACAAGAAGAACGCAAGGATAGTCTGGGCAACAACAGGAAAAATCATACACACAAGAACTGACGGAAAATGAAAATGAGCAGCCACAAACATACATTGCAATGGGCAGCATGAAAAAATAAAAACAAGCCAAAATCAACAGAATGCCAAAAATCTCTTATGAACGAGCACAGCATTATAAAAGTCAAAGACACGTGTTGTCTGATTTCTTTTCTTCCTTGTTTCCTTGTGGAGCTCATTCTGCACGCAATGGCCACGGGCAGCCCTCTGAGATGCGAGTCCCAGGGTGTGCTGCGTGTAGCGGCGTGCGAATCTTCATTTTTTAGCCGTGTTTTGTTCGCCTTCGGGCTCGGCCTGTGGCAGATGTTGGATGCTGATGGACTGTTTTGATTGTGGTGCTCTACATGGTGTTGTCTGGTATTCTTGATGACAGGTGTGTGGCCCGGAGAACGCAAGTCCGCTGAAAAGGATGCTTTACTTTTACATACTTTTACTGGGACTTCTCTGGCTTGCTACAAGTTGGTTTGTTTCTGGTGGCTGTGCATGTTATCTTTCCCTTCGTTTTTTGTATTTGGGAAAGAGCGGGGAATCTCAAGCAAGAAGGTGACAAAGGCGCGGAAAGACTTCATCCATATAAGCAGACAAAGAAAGAATGCCACTGAAGATGAAAGCAACCGGCCACACATGCTGCAAGCTAGTCTTCACAAACACAGAACAGCAGGGAAAACAAAGAATCTGGTCAAAAAATACTGATGAATATTGTAGCAAGAACCGCTGGTGATCGTCATTGCATGAGAGGAAGCCAAACAAAATAGGCCCGATACCGAATACAGAAACCTTTCTTCAACAAACGCAGCTTCAAAGCCAAAGAAAGCTGATATTATCCTATGTGCTCATTCAATTTTTTGCTGGGGATCCGTCGGGGAACCATCGGCCAGGGCAATGCCTTATGAAATGCTCGTCCCAAGATGTGAATGTGTCTTGCAGCGTGTGAATTGCCATTTTATAAGGGCGCTTTGTGCGCCTTCAATCTCACCCTGTGGCAGCTGCAGGATGGTGATGGATGGTGGTCATCAAAGTTTTTTTTGAAGGGCATTTGGCACGGAGCATGCTTGTGAGTCACCCCGCCATGGGTCGCCACAAGCTGGTTTGTTTCTGTCTTCCGTGCACGTTGTGCTGTCTTTCGTTTTGCACTTTAAAGAGCTGCGAAACTAAAGCAGAGGCGTGAAGAAAGTAAGGTGCCGTGGTTCCGCCTGGTCTCTCCTCACGGCGTTGCTTGCCAACCCGAAAGCACGCTTAATTAAATAAATCCAAAAAGCTCCAAACCTATCCTGAATAAGCTCTAAACCAGCCCTGAGTAGATCATGAACAAACCCTGAACCAACCCCGCATAAACCCCAAGCAGACCCTAAATAAACATTAACTAACCCTAACCCGCTCCCCCCCCGCTTTGTGTCATGCTGGAATCCACAACAACAGATTTGATGGCCGCAAGCTCAAACTTTATAGTTTCTCATAAAATGACAGTCCGCAGCTCCATTACAAGCATTCCGAACCATCATTCTATAAGGCAATGTTCTCCAAATGTTATTAAATGACAACTAGAGTCTATACATGACAAGTTTAAAAGGAACCATGATTTTATAACCCCAAAAAAATATACAAATATATTTTTTTATGCTGACCCCGCCCCCCATGTTTTCTCCTGAGGAGATACCGGGGTTTGCCATTTTATAGCCCCCAGAAAAAGGGGTGGTTTATAAAATGACAGTTCCCAGTAGGGATCTTCCCAGACCCGTTATTGCAAAACACACCATTTTATAAGCAATTTCACGTTTGATTTTAACCCTGGGGGCGGCACTCAATAAGAAATGAGAGGCGCCACCCGGGTGGCGCCATTTAATAAGGAATATTAAAAGGGGGATCCCTGATCTAACTCCGGCCCTTTACCCTTACCGTAAGAACCCCTCAGTGTGGACACAATGTTTGGGGAATCTTTCCAAATTCGGCGAATCGTCTCCAGTTTGGGCTGTAGATGCAGCTTTCCAGGTCTGTCTGCTCGAGCCTCGCATGGTAGCCATGGATGGAGTTGCCCTTAGATTCGTGTGCAAAGCCATGCTGAACAATGCTGTTGGGATCTGGTCGGCCGCCGGCCCCATACAACAATCCAAATTGGGCGAATAGACTGAACATCCTTTAGGAACGCTGGCAAGATCTGGCAAGTACATCCCCCATGTATAGCCCGCTAGATGCTTTGCGGCCGACTTTATAGAGAATAGCCTGGTATAAACTGGAATGGCCACATGTCTGGAGTCTACAAAGTGGAAAGCCAACATGTTTTGTCTATAAAGTCAAAATCCAACGTTTGTATAAAGTCGCCTGGCCGCGTAAAAACATAAAACTCGATGCAGGTTTTTGAGGGTACTTGTGAACATGTCCCATGACTATAAAGTGAGATGCCGAACATCCAGATAGTAATACTTGTGCAGAACAGTGGCACTATAATGTGGATTTCCGGCTAAACAACGATCGTTGTAGTAGCGATGATTTTCTTAATCGCGACGATGGCAGCATCGACATGATTGTCTATAAAGTTGAGGGGCCACGTTCAAACCTTGGGGGAATATCATCGATCTCATCGATGGGGAACCCAAAAGACTTCGAATGACTTCGAAACCGAACGAAACCGACAGCCAGACAAATATCTATATCGAAGTCGTTAACAGAATCTATGGTAAAACAAAATCTATGTTGGACTGGCCACTTTATACCCCCTCCCCCAACAGAGAATGCCTCTAACACACTTTCCTTTGAAAGGGGTCCTTGGGGTGAAAGGGGTCCTGGTCGCGCCGCGCGCGCGCGCGCGCGCCAAAATGGCTCCAATTTTGAGACCTTTTTGGCGCGCGCGGCGCGCCCAGGACCCCATTCACCCTGAGGAATTTTTCAAGGGAAATCTTCTTCTCTATAAAGTGGCCAGTCCAGGTAAACCCCCTGAAAAAACAGAATCTATGTTGGACTGGCCACTTTATACCCCCTCCCCCAACAGAGAATGCCTCTATAAAGTGGCCAGTCCATGTAAAACCACTGAAAAAAAAACAGAATCTATGTTGGACTGGCCACTTTATACCCCCTCCCCCAACAGAGAATGCCTCTATAAAGTGGCCAGTCCAGGTAAAACCCCTGAAAAAACACATTTTTACCTGGAATGGCCACTTTATACCCCCTCCCCCAACAGAATGCCTCTATAAAGTGGCCAGTCCAAGTAAAACCCCTGAAAAAACAGAATCTATGTTGGACTGGCCACTTTATACCCCCTCCCCCAACAGAGAATGCCTCTTTAAAGTTGCCAGTCCAGGTAAAACCCCTGAAAAAACACATTTTTACCTGGAATGGCCACTTTATACCCCCTCCCCCAACAGAGAATGCCTCTATAAAGTGGCCAGTCCAGGTAAAACCCCTGAAAAAACAGAATCTATGTTGGACTGGCCACTTTATACCCCCTCCCCCAACAGAGAATGCCTCTATAAAGTGGCCAGTCCAAGTAAACCCCTGAAAAAACAGAATCTATGTTGGACTGGCCACTTTATACCCCCTCCCCCAACAGAGAATGCCTCTATAAAGTGGCCAGTCCAAGTAAAACCCCTGAAAAAACACATTTTTATCTGGAATGGCCACTTTATACCCCAGCCAGTGGGCTCCAGGACTTTGACCCGGAAACGGAAGGACTGACAACAAGGTAAAGGGGGAAAACTACAACGGAGAGGTACAACGGGAAGGCTACCACAAGAAAATGGGACATGTCACGTTTATATACGTTTATTGTTTTCAATGTGTCATATAGATTGGCGATGGTTGGTATATTGAATATGTTGTAGATGTATTTTGGAACATATGTATACCTATGATTCACACATCAATATAAATATATATAAATCATAAACACATGCCAAACCAAAAACTTTTAGCTGAGTATTGTATTCCCAATCTGTTGGCAAATGTCCAGCCGATTCACCATGCGTGACCCAACAAGATTCAAACTATGGATTGTTTACTTTTGAAAATATTTTTTTACTGGTTCTTGCAAACAATTTTTATAGAGGATGGGCATGGACCGGCCAGTTTATACAGAGGGTGGGGCTGCCAGAAATGACGTGATCAAGCCACTTTATAGAGCTGAACTTTCTTGCAAACCATTTTATAGAGGATGGGCATGTGGCCGTGGTTTTGGTCCATAGATGTCCATAGATTTTTAGGATGATTTTGGGAGATTGTCGTCATAGATATATGTAGATTCACCCAGTATTTTTTTTCAAAAGTAAACAATCCATAGTTTGAATCTTGTTGGGTCACGCATGGTGAATCGGCTGGACATTTGCCAACAGATTGGGAATACAATACTCAGCTAAAAGTTTTTGGTTTGGCATGTGCTTATGATTTATATATATTTATATTGATGTGTGAATCATAGGTATACATATGTTCCAAAATACATCTACAACATATTCAATATACCAATCATCGCCAATCTATATGACACATTGAAAACAATAAACGTATATAAACGTGACATGTCTCATTTTCTTGTGGTAGCCTTCCCGTTGTACCTCTCCGTTGTAGTTTTCCCCCTTTACCTTGTTGTCAGTCCTTCCGTTTTCGGGTCAAAGTCCTGGAGCCCACTGGCTGGGGTATAAAGTGGCCATTCCAGGTAAAAATGTGTTTTTTCAGGGGTTTTACTTGGACTGGCCACTTTATAGAGGCATTCTCTGTTGGGGGAGGGGGTATAAAGTGGCCAGTCCAACATAGATTCTGTTTTTTCAGTGGTTTTACTTGGACTGGCTACTTTATAGAGGCATTCTCTGTTGGGGGACGGGGTATAAAGTTGCCATTCCAGGTAAAAATGTGTTTTTTCAGGGGTTTTACCTGGACTGGCCACTTTATAGAGGCATTCTCTGTTGGGGGAGGGGGTATAAAGTGGCCATTCCAGGTAAAAATGTGTTTTTTCAGGTGTTTTACCTGGACTGGCAACTTTAAAGAGGCATTCTCTGTTGGGGGAGGGGGTATAAAGTGGCCAGTCCAACATAGATTCTGTTTTTTCAGATGTTTTACTTGGACTGGCCACTTTATAGAGGCATTCTCTGTTGGGGGAGGGGGTATAAAGTGGCATTCCAGGTAAAAATGTGTTTTTTCAGGGGTTGTACCTGGACTGGCCACTTTATAGAGGCATTCTCTGTTGGGGGAGGGGGTATAAAGTGGCCAGTCCAACATAGATTCTGTTTTTTCAGATGTTTTACTTGGACTGGCCACTTTATAGAGGCATTCTCTGTTGGGGGATGGGGTATAAAGTGGCATTCCAGGTAAAAATGTGTTTTTTCAGGGGTTGTACCTGGACTGGCCACTTTATAGAGGCATTCTCTGTTGGGGGAGGGGGTATAAAGTGGCCAGTCCAACATAGATTCTGTTTTTTCAGTGGTTTTACTTGGGCTGGCCACTTTATAGAGGCATTCTCTGTTGGGGGAGGGTGTATAAAGTTGGCATTCCAGGTAAAAATGTGTTTTTTCAGGGGTTTTACCTGGACTGGCCACTTTATAGAGGCATTCTCTGTTGGGGGAGGGGGTATAAAGTGGCCATTCCAGGTAAAAATGTGTTTTTTCAGGGGTTTTACCTGGACTGGCCACTTTATAGAGAAGAAGATTTCCCTTGAAAGGGGTCCTCAGGGTGAATGGGGTCCTGGGCAGCTCTATAAAGTGATTTGGGTGATGTATCTCATGACTCTATAAAATGCTCTGCCGCAATTTTCTTTCTATAAAGTGCCCTGGATGCAGCACAAATTCTTCTTCTTAAAGGGCAAGTTTCACTCTATAAAGTGCTTTGCCATGTATACAGCCCCAACAGAAAGATATTGGCCCGAAATCATTGGGGAGACATATTTCTATAAAGTGGATGGTGTGACATATTATGGCCATTCTTTGAAGGGAACCAACGGTCTATAAAATGCATTGCCGCATATATTGAGTCGTTTCCTTGTGGGGAACCAGCCGGGTATAAACTGGAAAGCCAACGTTGCTATAAAGTCATCTTCCAGGTCCAAGGGCATGTTTCTCGCGCAAAACACGGCTTTATCCCCCATTGTCGGTATATAAAGTGGCGACCGGAAACCCACTTTATAAGCGCAAAGGATGTCCACTTTATAGTGAGCTATACATGGGGGATGCAAGTACATATATAATTGTGCGGCTGGGCGACAAGGTACAAATACCAACCACCGCCATGGAAAGCACGATCAAGTTCTTCCTCTCTGCATATCCAAGCCAAATTCGATCAAATTTGTGCTGGACAGTGTGCTGTGCCAAGTTCAATTGCTCTCTGTATAGTACTACAGTAGTGGCAAGTCCTTTTCTGTGGACTTTGAGTCCACCTGACAAGCCCCAGTACGACCCACCAACCTGTGTCCTGTCTGACTTGTCAGCGAGAGAGCCCCAAAAAACTCCTACCCGACGGCGAGTGAAGCTGCCGGAAGGGGCAAGATCGTTTCAGATCTTTCGTTCCGTTAATAATGTTAATAGATGCTAATAGTTGATGCTGTCAGGATCAAAGAGAGATACTGCAGACTGCTACACCAGTTGGCAAGGATGGGCAAGGTGTTCTTGCAGGTCCATCAGGGTATAAGCCCGACCTCCGAGTAGAAAGCATGCAACAGCCACGTAAATTCCAACGCCCCAGAGATTGATGACGGTTGGCACCCCGTCCTGCCAGGCTACTAGCGAGACCACGTGCCATGAGAATCATCCCCAACTTGTCAGGTGCAAAGCCCAGTTTCTGCAGCCTCAGGTGCTGCTTCAGCCGCTTCGGTGGACCTCCCATCCCTTACCCCTCATATCAAGACGTTACGCAGTTATGCCAAGACTCTCCATGAAGGACACGCTAAGCAGAGAAAGATCAATCCTGGCTTTGCACATGCAGACCCGATCCAAATAG
>CAMXCT020006810.1:27500-47500 GCA_947184155.2 Cladocopium goreaui
AACAAAAATAAATATCATTGACATAAAATCCGCCCGCACCGAAGGTGCTGGGGCGTGATCTTCCGGATGGCACTCGTAAAAGGTTACAGGTTTACCTGGGGGGGGGGGCATTTTTCGGCCAAAACCTCCTGTTTTTGATAGGTCGTGACGCTCGCCTTCAAAAAACACTGTAAAAAACAGTACGGAAGACACCTGTTCGTGAACGCGCCCGTCCAAAATCGGCAAGCGAAAAGTGAAAAAACCCTGTGTTTTTCAACTTTTTGACCTCAATTTTTTGGTTTGCAACATCTTTTTTTGCGGTTCCGCAGGTGGCCTGGCCCGGAGGCGGATTTTTGAGTTTTTGGACCCGTTTTCGGACTGATTTTCGTCGTTTTGTGATAGCAGAAACACTGGTTTTTACAGTGTTTTTCTGTTTTCTGCATGCTTGACGGCTAGCTTCAAAACTTCCAAAAACCTCGTAAATTACGCTGTTTTATGTTACGGTGTGAATGAAAACATCGTAAATACCAGTGTTTTTTGACGTTGGTTAAAAAAACACTGTAAATTACAGTGTTTTTGGCCACCTGACCCTCAAAAACCATGGTATTTGCAGTGGTTTCTGCTTCTCACCGCGCAAAAACACTGTAAATAACAGCAATTTCGCCGTTTTTTCATGTTTTTCGTTATTTTTTGAACTGCGTTGGTCCGCTATACATGGCCATCAAATTCTTCGCGTTTTTTTTCCGACAATCAGTACTTTCGGATGTTTTTGGTCTCAATGCCCCTGCTGTGTGAGCCCAACGATGCGGTGCGGGCGGTTGCCGTCGCGAAGCGACGTGAATATAATATTGCATTCTGTTACGCATTTTATACATTGCATTGCATTACTACATTACATTGCACTACATTACATTGCATTGCACTAGATTACATTACGTTACATTGCATGCATGCATGCATACATACATACGTAATCATACATAGATATCGTAGATTTAAGAGGTTCGAGGTCAAGAGCATGTGCACCTGCCGACGGGACATGCAGTGTTGCATTTTAGCATGCGGAACTGTTGTCACAGCACATGCATTCGAGCAACCCACAAAACAATCGTCGGGAAGTAAACATGAGCCATGTTCAATCTGATATTGTCTTTCTCTGTGCCATATGTGGCATGTTACATCATATTATTACATATTATTACTAAATGCTACCATACTAAGGTCTGGACTGTGGCAGCCCAACAGCAGTCAACCAAAGTGACTTACAGATTGATGCGGGCTCAGTTAAAGCCTTGTTAAAAAAAGCACGCGCGTGTAATACTACGCGCGTGGACCAAATTCAATCTCCGTTGCTCGAAGCATAGCACAAGATCGTTGGCCTCATGCCTGACTTCAGGAGCCTCTACAGGAGCCTCTACAGCTCCTACCTACCACAAATTTGGTCAAATTCCACTGGCTCGAGCGGCTCGGGGGCCACCTTTTTAGATCGGAAATTCCGCGCGAAACTCCTCCTCGCTACCTTCAAGATCCGGGATGCCCAGGTTGCCTCCGTGCATAGTCAGCATGGTCTGTTTGCTGGTTTCACATGGTTTCATGCATGTAAACGCTGCTCAATGCATCAGCCCAGTGCTTCTGAAAGTCGCTTGCTTCCCTCTTCCGAGATGGTTTCTATATGATCTATATGTATGTTGATGTCTTATATGTCTTTATACTCTGTCGAACCTCCCATTGAATTCATCACCTTCCACATCTAAAAGAAGTGATGTTTTGCGAAACACAGTTTTATAATGCCGTCTGTAGATTCTAGATGTCTGTAGTGCATATCTATATGTCCTCGCCACTCAACACGACCCTATGAACAGTCCATCAAAAGAGGCCTTTGGCTCAGTGAGATTCTTGTTGAGTCGTACCTTCCAATCGCACTAGTCACTAGATGCCAGCAGCCAAACTTTGCAATGACTTGGCGTGATGGTGATGGCTTGAACATGTTTGAATCCACAGGAAAACAGGCACCTGGAACCATACAAACAGCCACAAACTTCAGCAGAAAATCCCACCGGCCTCCTTTGTGAGAGGGCGCCTCTGAGTTGTGGCGTTCTCGTCCATGAACAAACCCAAGGCAGTTTCATCCTGGATCCTCTTTTCCTCCTCCCTCAAGCTATGCAGGGCTGCTAGCGACTCCTGGCACGGCGGGCGAGCGAGAACTTGTTCTGAGAAGAATTGGAATCAAAGTCCTGAAATCAATTCAACCACATTCAACCACATGTGACATGTGCAATGTTCCATCCAAAGTAGGTTCAAGATACGTGGCCACATCAAACCATACCCAAAGTTTCCAATGTTACTGTATACATCTGTATACCAACTCTTCAGATCTCTTTCGGTATGAGGTCCAACCAAGCTGCTTGCTTTTGGAACCAAGGACTGCGCAAGGCTTCTTGTGCTGTGAGACGACACGTGGGGTCAAAGTCCAAGAGGTTTCGCACCAGCACGCAACTTGCAGCTGATTTGCCTCAAAAAACCGGGCCAGCCCCGGGAGAGTATCACCATCACGAAATCAAAAAAAAGAAAGTCCTCCTGACTGGTCGAACCAACTCCATGAAATTGATACTGCTTGACTTCTTCTCTTTCATAGACGGTGGCCACAAGCAACCTTTGAAGCTGAGTTGCAAGCCAAGTTTTGGCCCAACAATGACGTGTAATGCTACCTGATCAGCTAAAACTGTTCCGCCTTGTGTCGTTAACCCTCTAGCCTAGCCTTTCCTATCACACTCCCCCGCCCCCCGGTCTAGCGTCCCACTGCTTCTCCGCAGGGCTCCAGAGGCAATTTGCCCTGCAACGTTGCCGCTTCCGTTTCAGCAACACTGGCCCTGACAAAGGCATAGGTGCCGAAGAGAAGTTGGTAAAGGACTGCCCCAACAGCAAACCTCAAAGTTTGTCGCAATGGCACAAACCGACTCATGGCTTGCGGAATGGCAAGTCATCCCCATACTGTTTCTCTCCCAATCTAAACTCTAGACATCTCTAGACTCTACGTCCACTCTAGACATCTCTAGACTGTGTAGAAGGGCCCATCTTTGGAGACAACAAATATCAAAAAACGAAATCCTTTTCGGATGCCGGGCCTTGTCTGTCAGTCATGAAGGCTTTTTCCCAGTATTACATCCAACCCCATATTTATATGTATATATTGCAGATACATATATACATAATAATATCATACGCGTGTGTGTCTGTGTGTGAAAGGGAAACCATTTCTCTGCTCTCTGACCTTGTCTGACACTCTCTGACAACCCTCAGCACCTTTCAGCGGACATCACACGACCATCCATGACCATCCGTCAGAACCAAGTCAAGAAGGTCAAGAAGCATGTCCGACTCCTTGCTGCATACGTCCCTCAACAAGCATTCAGGCGCCAGAAAGCCTCGCGTTCCACATGCTTTTCTCGACACTGAAGTCGATCCTTCTGGAATCCATGTGGCTAAGCCCAAGTCACTCAGGACCACCCGACTGCCTCCATTCGCAATCAAAATGTTTGCTGGTTTCACATCTCGATGAATGATTCCAAGAGAATGCAGATGGGAGAGGCCCTGGAGGAGAGCTTGACATGCAAACGCTGCCTGCGCAGATATGAGCATTTTCATATCACTTTTCATGCCCGTCATATTCATAAAATCACATAAAATCATGTAAAACCTAAAACATCTGCAACAAAAATGCATGGACCTGGACTCCGGACCGATGCAAAAACAGAAAAAGCTGGGTGAGCTTGCCTCTGGCTCGAGGAAGCTAAAACATGTCAAATGGTGCAAGGAGTAATCCATGCGTTCCATAAGCAATGCCCATAATTTCAAGCGCTGACCGTCACCGCTTGCTGTGGACAGCTTTGTCTCGCGAGTGCTTCGGCTACTGTGCCTGCTCCTACTGCTTCTCGACTGCACTCTGCTGCCAAAGTGTCCATTCAGAGTTGACTGCACGCACTGAATGGCGGGGATTCGTTCTGCGACTTCGCTGGCATCAAAGTAGTAAAGGCCAAGATATGTTGCCACATGTTCCGATGCAACAGCCTGGAGCATTCTTGCCTCTTGCAATGCGACTTCTGGAGGTTCATCAGCACACCGAACCTGCCATCTTGGTATCCCAGAGATTTTCAAAGTACAAGTAGCATCCAAGTCATCTAAATCCGTCAATCTTCTACCTTGGTCCTGAACATGCTTAACATGCTTGAAAAATCTTGAAAATGTCTTGAATTTTGATAGTTCAAACGACGCAATCCCAACTGCAAAATCACTGATCACTTTCCTTATTTCCTCTTTTGGCATCGACATAGAGAGACGGCAACGACGTGATCATGGTTCCACAAGTCATGGCCCGCTATCCCGGCTATTCAGATCCTTTTCACTGTATGAATATGTCGAAGGTATTTGATAGGGATCCCTCGCAAATGAACTGAAACGAAACAAAATTGATAAGATGATACAAGATGGACAACTGTGGAAGGCCACGCAGCTCCCACAATTGAAAGAGCTCGTGCCTTGTAGATCTTAGCCACCATGTCATCAGACAAAGCACAATCAGGACCATCACAACAGCCACCTGGCCAGGCTAGAAGAGAGGATCACATCCCGACAGCTGAGCTCAAAATCATGCAATGACCCTTTCATTTTCTTTCAGTTTTTATATGTCTTTATATATATGTTTTGTCCATTTCCATGGCCATGGTATCCCCAAAAGAATCCAAGCAAAATGCCAATTTCGCTGCAAGGGGCTACACTCTGTGACGACAGCAGAGCCACCGCTGCCGATCACGTTTCCAATCAACAGGAGCGCATTGTGACGCTCCGCACTCCTTTTGAAGGGCTGGGCGCTGATCTGCATGGCCCGACCTTGACACCTCTGTGCAGAGAATGCAAAGGCAACGAGGCAGAGGAAGTTTGGCTCAAGAGGCTGAAAATGGCCTCAAAATGTTTGGACTCCAAACGCTGAGCAAAAAGTTGGAGGCCAGCGCTGCCAGTGCTCCCGCACTTGACCCTTGAGCCTCAAATCTCCATGCGCCATGGTCTGGTTCAAAATCACAGCTAAGGCGAGCGCGGCGAACAAACGACTTCAACACCGTCCTAGAACATTCCAAGAATAGCTCCCACCCGTGAATTTAAAATTGCCAGCCAATGGCCCATTGCCTGGTGCATAACTTTCAAAGTTGAGTTCCTTTACAATCTATCTCACAAACCGTAAAACTGAGTACGGCACCACGCATGAGAATTCATGACATAAACTCCTTTGGATCCCTTTGGGGCAACTGACAGCAGGCGGTGGCATGTGCCAAGTCATGAAACACAATTCGTGGCACTTTTTTAAGCTGGAGCGTCAGATCACACGATTCCCTCACAGGAAGCATAGCAATGAAAGGGGAGCTGTGTCGGCACCACAGACACTTCAGTGGAGAGCTTTGCGCCCCCTGGCAATGGTTTAGGAGGCATGTTTCATCGTTGTCCACTGCAAGGGACGGTAAACGATGGCCGGTTTAATTTTTTTTAAATATCTGCTAGCAGTTGCTGCGTGAAAGTAAAGTAGTTGTTGCAATCTCATACCAAAACCCGAGGCCCCCAGTTCAGCAACACCCTTCCTGGCCACTGAAAGGACAGGAAGAATGCGGTCCAGTGCCCTTCCGTCACATTCGGCCGCACACGCCAAGCCCCATCTGAAGAAAGGTGGGTGCTGCGCCATTCAACGCCTTGGTTCTCGCAGCCTTCTGAGGTGGCGTGGCCACATGGGCAGACCTGGCAAAATGCCACGCAAAACAACCTGCAGTGATCTGCCAGTTGAAATTGGATGAATTGGAAATGGTTCGGAATTCCATGGAATCGCCCCCCGCGATCACACCGACGTCACACAGTTTCTTCATGTTCCCTCTGCCTCAGCTTTGGCGCTGACAAAGCGGAAGTCCATGCGATGAGAATCGCAGCTGTCGGCCTGCCACAGCCGCACCTGTGGCTTCACACCATCCCTGGCCGCCCTGGCCACAATTGCACCATCCTCCTGCGGCAGATGCACCGGTAGTGAATGTAGTGAATGTAGTGAATGTAGTGAATGTAGTGAATGTAGTGAATGTAGTGAATGTAGAGAGCAGAATTGAACAAATGACATACATGACATACACTTTTGTCTGGGAAACATGAATGCAAACATGTGCAAACTGCATGTGCAAACCACGAAAGCTCGCGCGTTTATGATACTTACTGCATGTGCACTGATAAATCTCACAATCTGCTGGACAGTCAGCCGTGGCATGCCGTGGCTTTTCGATTCGGCAGCTACTTTCAAGTACTTTGAAGCTGTCACATCTGTCACAGTCCCTAACGGCACCTCAACCGACCAGGTGACTGTGGGCAGCTGTAGATCTGCTTGTAGAAAGGCACTGATCATGGGTGCCAGCTCTCTCACCTCCGGCCACGAAACAGAACCCAGCCAGAAGCTCTACTCCGATGCATTTTGCACATCCCCTTGCAGTTTTGGCAAAAACCATCAAAGACCTGAGGGGATATTCAGGTTCTGAACCAGACTCAGGAAGTGAGCTTCGACATGCGACATGACAACTCCGGACCCAAGCGAGTGCGGATCTTTTGCGATGGTTCGTGCGCAGAGCTACACACATCCAAGCTTTTTTTGCCCGGAAATCCACCATGAAGAGTTGATCCGTTTGACTTTGGAATGCGTTTCTGTGAGGGAAACGAAGCGCGCTACGAATATCTACAAAGCTAGTACATGATCTTCGAAGCCAGCTTTGGTCCATGGATGTCCCTGGTTTGTTTAGGGGTGGGGTGCTAGTCCATCTCACCAAACGTTAGAATAAAAAATGGTATGGCCCAAGCCTCGTTGATCTTGTCCTACTGTGAAGAAAGACTTTGCTCTCTTTGCTCGATCGTAGACGTAAGCACTACCAGTCACTACCATTGCGGGTACCATTGCGGGCAGCTAGTCTGGCGCCATCAGAAATGGCAGAAATCCCTGTTTCAACTGCCGTGTCGCCTATTGAATCTATTGCCCATGCAGCTAGGGCTGCTCTCGCCTCACTTTCAGTCACATGTTGGCAGTCGCCATCGGAATATTTGATGAGGTAGAGGCGTTCACTACTCCTCTTCCCAACACCCACCTGGACAATAGCCCCGCAAAAAGTCTGCCCGTCACTCTTCTTGGTCACCCGCGCAAGCAGGAGATCGTCCCTTTCCTTAGTTTGAAGTGCCGGGTGCGAAGCCAGAGAGGAGAAATGATGCTTTGGGTTAGACCACTCGGACATGTTGGGCGCCACTTTGGATGCAATGTATATTCTACATATTCAAAACACGCACAACAACATCTATGCATGTCGAGAAATAAATGCATGTGCATATATAAATACGTATCTCTGTGTGTGTGCAACTGTACACATGCACACTATAAACATCTATAAACATTAATTCATTAATATGCAGACATCAGTAATTTTACACACCGATGTTTTCTACTCATCTATGTAACACTCACATCATCCCAAAGCATTCACAACTTGACTGGCAGCTACGTATTTCTCAAGTTAGCTTCAACGTCTTCGTCTGAAAGGCTTCCAATACTCTCCTCGTCCACTTGCATGGAGCCTTCTGCAAGATCGAGTGATACAGGTTCCATTTCAACACCTTGCGTGGCCCAAAGTACTAAGCCGTCTCTCACTTCCTTTTCAGTCAAATGCTCGACATCATCATCCAGATATTGAATCAAGTACAGGCGCTCCCTAGAGACTTCTCCGACACAAACATCGGCAACCAGGCCGCTGCACAGTTGACCATCTATCCATCTGGAGATGCGCACAGAAAGCAGGTCATCCTTCTCTTTTTCCTCTTCCGGTAGGTCACGAATTTCTTCTGGGCCACTATCATCGTCGTCATCGTCCATGGCACTCTGAAACGCAACCCAAAGGAAACCTTGCCCACAGTGAGGGCCTTGAGCCAGTACCCCATGAGGTGAACACGCTCAAGCTGGCTGAAGCACTCAAACAAATCGCATCCGCATCTCTAGTGGGTTTTAGGTTGCAGATATGTATAGTTTTATCAGATTTTAAATAATGTGTTATCTCTATTAAAACTCCTCTGCTGTTCTAAAAGATCTAAAAGCATGACCTCACCATGCTGCACAGCCGTGCCTGCGCCCCACCCACGATGTGCTTACTATTCGGCACTGTGAGCATCCTCAGGTGGCCGCTTAATATACTCGCGGATACTATGTGTCATACCAGAATACCAATGCACATGCAGGTCTGGGACTGGGTTGCGATTTCACAGGAACAAGGCAAGATACGGCGGTATGTAATTTAAGTTCAATGAAAGGGACAGGTTTTCCTTACCTCAGACTTCGCATTGCTCACCTGGCTCTCAAGGTTTTCTACCTTGTTCTGGGAAAATTATTCCAATCCAATGCTGCAATTTGCCAATGAATGCTGCTGCTGATATTGTCATGAGAGTGTTTCAATTTCAACATGTCTCAACGAGCTACTTAGTGACTTAGCATTGAAAGCATGGGTGAAGCTTGCCCTTTGGGGCGCATGGACCACGCCAACGCGGAGAGCAAAGATGCCAAGGCTAAGGCGGCTAAGGCAAGACTCCATTTTGGTCCTGGCACTGCTTGCCACCACTCTTTCGTATTGTCGGGGACAAAGAAGTCGTCGTTGCCCGCATTGATCACGAACTTCGAGATGCTAGAGACCCGAGGAAAATAGAAATATGGATCCTGAGGGTCGGTTAATTGAGCTGTAAGAATCTGCCAAATCACTGGCCCTTCACTCATATTCTACACTCATGGAGGGCTCATCAGCTGTCCGCGTGATGCATCTCAAATCTCTAAATCTCCAGCTCGTGGTGCTGTCCGGGAAAAATGTACATCTACAATGCGAACAGCAAAGCCAGAATTGATGGAAGACAGGACAGACACCAAATGAAACTGAACAAAAAGAATCTGGGAAGCAACAAAGCTCCAAGACTCCGTGATGTTCAAGAATGACTGGCCAGTGGCTGAGTCCAAATAGTTTCCAAGCCTGAAGAAATTTCACCAAAGCTTGGAAAATGTTGCGACTCACGGGATGCAAACCTCTTGAAGCACCCGTCTCCTGTGCAAAGGGAACCGTGACTTCACCTCAAGCCTTTCTCTAAGCTGTCCACACCATCCAATTATCCCAGCCTATCCCGGACCTCATTGGTACAGCCATCCGCCAAGGCACAGGCCCTTCTCAAAATATGGCTTCGCCGCCACTGGAAAGCCGCCGAGTTCCTTCTGCGTGCGATGCAGCACAGCCCGCAGATTCAAAGGCCTGGCGATGGAAACGATGCCCCGCACCTCAGTGCCATTGCCACAAACAAAAATCACCGGAGATATCTTTTTTTAAAAAAATGAGCAAACCATGAGAAAACCATGATACAGCATAGCTCAATTCCACTTGCCTGATGGAGATGTTTTCAAATGTGTTCAATGCCCAATTTTTAGAAAACTTGAAATGGTGGCCTGGTGGCCTTGGAAGCCCTCCTGAGACCAGCCACTCGTGAGTCCACGGAGGCGGTGTTCCAGCAGAGGTTGCCGCGCTTGCTGGTTCCCATAAGGACGAACGACTGAATCTTCAAGAACTGGCCTGAAATATCTGGAACCAAGGCATTCTCACCATGTGAGGTACTATAGGTACTGAGTTTTTATTACATGACCGGTGTCTCGTGCTGCCCTGACAGTGACCGCAGGTCTGGGCAAAATGTCCCTTTTCAATCGACTTCAACTTTCATGAATTAGAAGGTTGTCTCACGGCTCGAGCTTCAATGATTCCAAATTGGAGTTAGAAGCTCTTTTCTCATTCACCTCTTTCCACTCCCTTTTCCATAGAATGTAGGTTTGTGTGTGTGTGCACAACAAGAGTTTGCGTATAAAGTAAGTGCACATACACATTTGCCCGCAGGACCCAGTACTTGAAGCTAGGGGTACATCACACACACACTCTCTCTCTCTATACATATATAGAACTGCACAATTAATAATGTTTTGATTTAAATTGTTAGATGTTCGAATATCATAAACACAAATACATACATCCTTACATTACATCACATCACACTCACAGCACATAACATTACATTACAGGATAAAGTATTGCAGGACCTTACATGCATTTACAACACAATACATTACATTACAGATAGATAAAATTGATAGAGATATACAGATCAATCAAATAGATATATATATATAATATAGTCATAATATACTTCAAGAAGAAAAAGTGTCTTTTTTTATAAACATGAATTCCTCTACAATGCAGATGAAAAAACTTCAATGACGGGGCGTTCCACGCATGCTCCGCGTGCCTATGACATCCATGGCCTTGATGGCCGCCTTGGCCATTGGCAGCTCCAACAGGATGGGTGCCAGGGCACCATGGCTGTCTTTGAAGCTGGCCCATGAAGCTGATAGGCTGCCATCCTTCGACCATCGACGATCTTCGACGATTCGATACGATTCGCGGGAAGGCCCCTTCGTCACGAAAATTTGAAGGCAGTCACTAATGTCACTAAGGGACTAAGGGACTAAGGGACTTGGAAGTGAAAATTCGTCTATGATGGTTTCTGCCAAGATCATGCCATTTCAATCCATTTCATGCCCACGGTTTCAAAATTGCATCCCGGGCCTCGACTAAAGGCTGTGGAGGCACCTGTCCTGGCTTTTTCAAAGCCAAATATTCTGCAGGCACGTTGAAAAGCACCGCGGTGTGTCTCCTGGCAGCAACAGCTATGTCGGCCGCTGCCCGGACATCCTCGTCGGAGCTACTCACAGAGGTTGACGACGCATTCACTGAGCCGTAGTAGCCCAAAGCTGCGTAAAGCAAACAAAGATCTTGTGTGACATTGCTTGGCGTAATGACCACTAGGGTATGATTCCTTACTTTTGCCAAAGGTCCCACCTGTCCCCCATCCCTCGCTGCTGCTTGAACCAAAGATTCTTAATTTGCACCTATATAATATATCCTATATAATCAGCTCGATTTCCTATTGATTCTGCATCCCCTATTATGGGGTTCTTTCCGCACAAACGCATCCAAATATCCCAAAAAAGTGTCATAAATGTCCGGCCAAGACTCCAGGTATCAGGTGTCACAAAGTTGGGCAGCCACCTTTGACTGGTCATCTCCAACACGCTGCCCTTCCATCCAGGACCTGAAATGACCTTGGCTGTGACATGCCAATCGAATGCCCCGTCGTCAGTGCTGACGTACTCTTTGAGACAGTCCTGAGGGTATCAAGCGCCAGTGGAGTTGCCTTGATGGCATTCAGAAGTTCTGCATCTGCGTTTTCAAATGTGACACATGACTGAACTGACTCGTCACTCCTATCCCTCTTTAGCAATACCACACCAACACGAATGCGGGAACTGCCATGCTCGCAATGCACGATCAATGAAGCAAGGCCGTCCAAAACCGTGTTCTGACCGATTTTCTGTGGCAAGGCTCCCAGCCACTGCATTTCTCAAGGAAGGACAAGCTCGGCGCCGATGCCTTTCTTAAGGTCAGCGACCGCTGCAACAGCTCCACATGCGCAGGACAATCGGGGCAAGCAGCAACCAATGGTAAAAGCCACCATCGCATGGCAAGATATGGACATGGGCCGCTGGGCCTACGAGAAAGTCAAATTGGCACCTCAAATACCTCAAATACAATAGCCTATGATGCCTGGCTTGGTATTTCGCTATGTCCTTAGACTATGTGACTATGTGCTGCTCACGCTTCCCCTCAAAGCTAGGCTGCTCTGCTAGGCTCACCTTGACATGTTTCCTCATGGTTGGGGGGGCATTGCTTCAATTACAGGAACACCATGTGGGGCCCCATGTGCCACCATGGGGCATGCCGCGGAAGCAGGGGTTTCTCCCGCAGAACTTGCGCCCAAACTGAACTTGATCAAAATGGCAACGGAATACAGTACTGACAGTACTGATAATATGATCCGGTATGTACATGTACTGTATGTACTGATACAGGATACTGACACGTACTGTTCCACACTGACACGAAGGCACTGTGAACACAAATTCTGGGCCCAACCGATCCACCTGACATTCACAAGGAGGTATCGACCACCTCTCCTGTGCACACGGGCTTTTGTCATTTTTTTTCTGTTTCCCGCGGCACGCTCAGGTGTGAGAGGTGAGGCTAGGAGCGTTCGGCCTGACATGCTTCAGCCAGTCGGCATCAACCCTACTGTATGTCCTATCTTTTTCTCTCTCTCTCTCTCTCTCTCATGCAATCCTTGGCCCATGTTGTCACATTTTTTCACGATGAACAACAGAGAACACAATTTACTCTAAGTGTATCTCCAATTCCACTGCCTCATGGGGAGGGTGTTGGCTTTGACCCGCCTCACCAATGCTTCTCACGCCACTACTCCAGCATGCAATGAATGAAAAAAATCTTCACTGGCCGGGAAGCAGTGCCATACAAAGCCTATCAAAGCCTCACACCAAAACATCAGAAGACATCAGAAGACATCAGAGTCGGCTTTCACCTCCTGATGCTCGAGGCCTTCGAGCTGGGCTCCTCTGTCCTGCAACTCTGGCAGCTTATTGGCCCTGCATATCCCTGCAGCGTATCAAGCTGAGTAATTAACCGTTTAACATCGTTTAAGCTTAACATAGCTTGACCACATTCCATGACAGGCGACATGACATCATCATTCATACATTCATTCATCCGTAGTCATCCAACATTCGTCCCCAGAAACAAACGGCCAGGCACCGGGAGGTTGATGCCAGTGCTGGATGCTTCCTGCGCTGCGACCTGGCAACGAGGGCGTCAGTGCTCTGAATCGAACGCAGCACGCAGCACAATCGGACTGTATCTTGTGTCAACATAATATATTGTATCCATATATTATCATATATGTGTATATATATATGTGTGTGTGTATGCATGTATGTAATGTGTCTTATTATGCTATGTGATATGTGTACATATGTTGCGTACATTCATGTCTTTATCTATTTGATCATCTAGCTTTATGCTATCTAAACGATTCCAAACGTGTATGCTCCTCTTAGATCCCCTTAGAGTATCTTGTATTGACATGTGGTTACAACTGGATGACTGAGCGGTAATACTTAGAGATTGAGTTTCAAGACCATCATGAATCAAGACCCATCTCACATAGAAAGAACATGTCACCGCCTGGATGAAGCTGGCACCACCTGCACCGATGTGTTCTGCCAATTCACCAATAGCCTGTTCAGGCACACGCAGCTGTAAGTCCCAGCTGGTCCTTCCCACAAAAGTCCAGTAGATCTCTCGGAACTGGGACCAAGTGTGCATCAATATGTGTTGCATCAATATGTGCCCCAGCTTTTTTGGGCGCCGTCGGTAGCTCTGGCGCGGTGACCGTGTTTGTCGACTACCGAAAGCTCGGAGAGGGATTGGTCGCAAGTGCAGCTATGCACATACGAGAAGACTATCAGAGAAACTTGTGGAGAAGATGGACTCACCAAAAAGTGAGTTCTGCAATTTGGTTGCATTACATCTACCGAGACAAGAGCCAAGCTTCCGAGACTTTCAGAAGCTGCTCAGACCTCAGGAGTTGTCCACCAGTCGCGGCCATCCTTCATCGCTTTGACGATTCCTTGGCGAACTAGAAAATCACCAAAACTCTCATTCTTGGCACGTCCACCCGCATACTTGGCAAACATTGGAGTCAGGATCTTGATGATTTCATCCTCACTCACGGACTCGGCATACAATGTGTTGAGGCGTTTGCCGACAAAGTCAGCTCCCAAGTACATGTTGTAGGTACCAGGTGCTTTGCCGATGAAGCCAATCTCTGCCATGGATGGCCTGCCGCAAGAGTTGGGACAGCCGGTCATGCGGATCACGATGTCGTCCTGGGCGATGCCGACCTTGTCCGCCACCGCCTCCAGACGCTCAACCAAGGTCGGCAGGTAGCGCTCTGCCTCGGCAAAAGCCAGAGGACACGTGGGCAACGCCACGCATGCCACCATGTTGCGGCGCATGCCACTGACCGTGGTCTCCTTGCTGTGCATGACCTTGTACTGATCCAGCAGCTGCTGCACCTGGCTCTTCTTGGCATCAGTGATGTTCTCCAAAACCAGTGACTGGTTGCAGGTCATGCGGAATCCACCTTCACCCTTCAGCAACTCAGCAATTTTTCGAATGCAAACACGGGAGCTTTCCTTCACTCGGCCAATGGGGATCAGGAGGCCACAGCTCCAGGTTCCATCGTTGACTTTCACCCAGCCGTGCAAGTCACCACGGTGCTCGAAGGCATAGGGCTTGGCCTCTTCCAGGGGAAAACCGAGACGCTCTACCACCTGCTCCTTGAACCATTTGGGGCCGTAGTCCTCCACGGTGTACTTCACCCGCGCGTGCTTGCGACCTGTGCGGTCACCAAAGTCACGGGCAACAGTCAAAATGCACTCGCACACATATTTGGCATCGCCAGGCTTGCAAAAGCCAATGACATCAGCCAATCTGGGATGTGTTTTCTGGTTGTTGTGGGTGAATCCCAAGCCACCACCCACAGCCACATTGAAACCCAGCAGTTTGCCATCCTGAATGATGGCAATGAAGCCTGCACAGTGTGCGAAAAGGTCCACATCATTGCTGGGTGGAATCGCCACCGCGACCTTGAACTTTCGGGGCAGGTAGGTCAGGCCATAGAGTGGCTCCTCCTCCACTGGCGTAGATCCCATGACCTGGATCTTCTCAGCCATCTCATCCCCTTGCATCAAGAAGATCTCATGGTATGCACCAGAGCGGGGCAGGCAATGGTCATGGATGTCATAGGTGTAGTGCAAAATCTCTTTGTGGAGCTCTTTGCTGCAAACATCTGGGCGGGATGTGCATAGCACGTTTCGGCACACATCTCCGCAAGCGGCCACTGTGTCCATGCAGGCCTTGTTCATTGCACGCATGGTGTTCTTGACATCCCTCTTGAGGACTCCATGCACTTGCCATGTCTGGCGTGTGGTGATCTTCAAAGTTCCGTTGGCAAACTTTCCACAAATGTCATCCATAGCAATCCATTGCTCAGCCGTACAAAAGCCACCGGGCAAGCGGACACGAATCATGAAGCTGAAGGCGTTCTCGACTCCCATTTTCTGACGTTCCTCACGGAGATCTCGATCATCCTGTTGGTAGGATCCATGGGATTTGATCAATTTGGTGTCCTGGAAGGGGACCTGACCAGTGGTGATGTCGTCCAAAGATTCTTTCATGCTTCCTCTGAGCTGCTTGGTCTCCACCTTGATCTGCTCATCAGTCTTCACAGGGCCATCATCACCGCCTCCAGCTGCATCTGCCTTGTCAACACCAAGACGGGAGAAAAGCTGGCCCTTCCATTCAGCAAATCCGGTGTGGTACTGGTCCACATCTTGGTCATCTCCAAATCCTGCGGCCGGTCATAAAAGATTTGGGAGATCTGGGGGCATGCCGGGCATGCTAGAAAAGCATAGGAAAGTATAGAACAATGGGTTTTAGAAGGATCCATCATTGGGGCAAAGCAGCCGACCCAACCTGTGGGCATCATGCGCTGGGCACCCATCTTCTCCAACAGGTTGTCCAGGTCACGAGCTGGTTTGGCAAAGTTGAACTTTGATTCCTCAGTGCCCTTGCCCCAGTAGTGAGAATCCCCCAGGCCAAAGATGCAGTACTTGAAGTCGTTCAGAGCCAAATCTGAGCGATCGCTCAACTTCTGGAAGAAGTTTCCTAGCTGCATCACGAAGCCAAGAAAGACAGGAACCAATCGAAAAAACATAACCTTCCAACTAACTATATGTTCACCGAGCATCAGTTCGTGCATCACATAACAAAACTTGGCATAAGACATCTAGACTATATAGATTTTTAGACATTTTTAGGTGCGTCTGATACAGATTTGTGCGTAGGTGACATGGTGACATGGTGACACTCACAGCATGAGCTTACACCGAGCTGCGGCCATTCCCGCAGAATTCACCTTTCCCGGCAGTTGCTACGCAGAAAACCACCAAGGGCTCAGCAGGCAGGGCCCCGACATCGAAGGAGTCCATGGTGCCGCAGCGGACTGCACTGCCAGCATATCCTGTCGAGGTTTGCAAACATGTGGAGACACCCAGGCCCAGGGGTGGATGATGAATACCTGGATGATGAAAATCATAGTGAAATCAATGAAATCATATAAAATCATTGGGGCAACAGCGTCGGATGATGTTTGGTGGGGATCTCAATGGATCTTGAACGCAATCAGAGGGTGTAAAGGCGTGAAAGCCCGTCTCCTCCATTTCGGCACTGTCGGGCAACTGCTTTGGCACATTCTTCGGCATGTCCGGTGTCAGAGGAGTACAGGATGGTCACCGTCTTGGACGCAGCTGCCAGTCCTTCACTCAAGCCTCCAGCTTCAGCATCACCTGCACTTGCAGATGGCAAAGACTTTTTGGCGATCAGAGTCAAAAGACTCTCTCTGGACAGGAAGCCCTGGATCTCACTTCGGACACGGCTGCTGTCAGTGACGAATGCAGCAAGTCCTTGGTCCTCTCGGCGTGGATCGTACCTGAAGGCAGTCCAGTTCTCATCACCTTTGATGGCAGCTGCTTCAGTCAGCAAAACCAAGGAAGGGCCAATCGAAAAGCTGGCCGCTTCCTTGAGGCATTCTCCTGGCTTCTCCAACTCAGCAGAAGCCACGTACACACCACCGTACTCCATTGCTCTCAGCACCTCAAGCTGAGAGACTGGACTTTGGCTCGCAACAAGCAGCACACCCAACTGACCTGATCCTTCCTGCAAAGCTGCGTGCACCTCCGACATACTTGTCTTGCCCAGCTGCATCACATACCAACATTTCCCACTCTCAGCTGCACCCGCTGCAGCACGGGCTGAGTCTAAGGAATCGCAAAGCCTGGAGGATGGCAAAGCCTTGACCAAGTTCGTGGCCTTCTCCATGGCCATGGATGGGATTGGGGCTCACAGAAAGCCTTTCAACCTAGGAGCCAAATCTCAAAAACAAGCACCTAATCAACATTAATAACATTAATTAATCAACCTATCAAAACAATCTCACGACAATCTCACAAGCAGACAGGAGCTCCGACACACTTAAAACTTGAGAGGGGGGGACGAAAGGTAGGGGGGGAAAAGGCAGGAGGGAGAGGCAAGAGAAGGTGCGACTGTTTGTAACGCAAGCACGCCGACGACGACGACGACGACTACTACTACTACTATGAGGACTACTACTACTACTACTACTACTACTACTACTACTACTATGAGGACTACTACTACTACTATGAGGACTACTACTACTACTACTACTACTATGAGGACTACTACTACTACGACGACGACTACTACTACTACTACTACGACGACGACTACTTCTACTACTATGACTACTACTACTACTATGACGACGACGACGACTACTACTACTACTACTACGACTACTACTACTACTACTACTACTACGACTACGACTACTACTACTACTACCACTACCACGGCTACTACTACTACTACTACTACCACTACCACGGCTACTACTACTACGACGACGACTACTACTACTACTGCTACTACTACTACTACTACTGCTACTACTACTACTGCTACTACTACTACTACTACCACTACTACTACTACGACTGCTACTACTACTACTACTACCACTACTACTACTACTACTACTACTACCACTACTACTACCACTACCACTACCACTACCACTACCACTACCACTACCACTACCACTACCACTACCACTACCACTACCACTACTACTACTACTACTACTACTACTACTACCACTACCACTACTACTACTACTACTACTACTACTACTACGCCCAGGCCCGTGACACTTTACATTCAATTGGGAAGATCAACAAGGGTATTAGGGAATATTAAACTCCCACCCCTGTTAAACTTTACATTGAATTGGGAAGATCAACAAGGGTATTAGGGAATATTAAACTCCCACCCCCGTTAAACTTTGCATGCAATTGGGAAGATCAACAAGGGTATTAGGGAATATTAAACTCCCACCCCGGTTAAACTTCACATTCAATTGCGAAGATCAACAAGCGGATTCATGACTTCGTGGAAATTGCGTTGAAGAGTTTGCCGATTTCTAACGTTAGATGTATAAGGTAGGCATTTTGGACAAGAATCGGTTGGAAAGAAACTTTTGGAGTTTGAAAAGCTCACCCAAGCAGCTGGAATGTTTGTGTGCTTGTTGTTGGTGAATCGTTATTCTTGTAGGTATACCGTGTTGTCAGCACGCGGACTCGTTGGACGGGCCTCCAGGGAGTCGACTGAGCTAGTTGTTGACGCTGTGGAGGCGCTTCCGCCACGACTACATAAAGTATCGTTTTTTTGTTCTGTATAATGACGTTCCGAACTCCGAATACGTGGACCCGGTGGAGGGGCCTCCAAAGGGTCAACCAAGTGAGGGGTTGACTCTGTGGAGGCTCTCCCACCGGATCCACAGAAACTATTGTTTTTGGTTAGTTGTTGCCTTTGTGATTTCTAGCAAGTTTACATAAAGTCCAACCGGGTCCACAGAAACTAATGTTTTTGGTTAGTTGTTGACCTTGTGATTTCTACCAAGTATACATAAAATATCGTTTTTTGTTCTGTACAAGTACGTTCCGAACTCCGAATAGGTGGGCCCGGTGGAGGGGCCTCCAGAGGGTCAACCAAGTGAGGGGTTGACTCTGTGGAGGCTCTCCCACCGGGTCCACAGAAACGATTGTTTTTGGTTAGTTGTTGACTTTGTGATTTCTAGCAAGTTTACATAAAGTCCAACCGGGTCCACAGAAACTAATGTTTTTGGTTAGTTGTTGACCTTGTGATTTCTACTAAGTATACATAAAGTATCGTTTTTTGTTCTGTACAAGTACGTTCCGAACTCCGAATACGTGGGCCCGGTGGAGGGGCCTCCAGAGGGTCAACCAAGTTAGGGGTTGACTCTGTGGAGGTTCTCCCACTAACAAGGGTATTAGGCAATATTAAACTCCCACCCCGGTTAAACTTTACATTGAATTGGGAAGATCAACGAGCGTATTAGGGAATATTAAACTCCCACCCCCGTTAAACTTTGCATTCAATTGGGAAGATCAACAAATGTATTAGGGTATATTAAACTCCCACCCCCGTTAAACTTTACATTCAATTGCGAAGATCAACAAGGGAATTAGGGAATATTAAACTCCCATCCCCGTTAAACTTTGCATTCAATTGGGAAGATCAACAAGGGTATTAGGGAGTAGTAAACTCCCACCCCCGTTAAACTTTACAGTCAATTGGGATGTTGATGATGTTGATGATGATGATGTTGTTGCTGATGATGCTGATGATGATGATGATGTTGATGAAATGAGGGAAAAATTCGTCATCCGTTTGCCCAAACGAACGACACGGGGAATCTCACAAAACATTGGCCCTGCGCAGTCAAAACGCACTTTCCCGGGCAGCACATCCGTCCTGGCCGTAGTACTACTACTACTACTACTACTCCTCCTGCTACTACTACTACTACTACTACTACTTTTACTACTACTACTACTACTACTACTACTACTACTACTACGACTACGACTACGACTACTACTACGACGACTACGACTACGACTACTACTACTATCATTCGTATGGCACCTATCTCACTAGAATTTACCAAAGAACAGAAAACATAATTTTTTGGGGGTTGCGCTTCATCTCGCCTCGATGAAGCACAACCAAGTGCTTGGGAGCACAACCAAAGTCATTTATCGCACAAACATGAGCTTGGTTGCGCCCCCAAACGCTGGGTTGCGCTTCATCTCGCCTCGATGAAGCACAACCTTGGAAAATGATATTTTTTTTTTTATCTTCTTTGGTAAATTTATGTCATCCAGACCGTAGCATATTCTAACTTCGCGAAAAACGCGAAAAAAGCGAAAAAAGTATCAACGTCGGAAAAGCGAAAAAGCAAAGCAGCAAAATCTA
>CAMXCT020006810.1:50000-100000 GCA_947184155.2 Cladocopium goreaui
AATAGATGGATAGATAGATAGACAGATAGAAGCATCGATCGATAAATAGATAGATCGATAGCTAAATAGATCGATAAAAAGATAGATAGATAGATAGATAGATAGATAGATAGATAGATAGATAGATAGATAGATAGATCGGTAGGTAGATAGATAGATACATAGAAGGATAGATAGATAAATAGATACATAGATAGACAACTAAAAAGCATCGATCGATAAATAGATAGATCGATAGCGACTAAATAGATAGATACATGGATAGATAGATGGATAAGGAGGTAAGTACATAGTCAGAGAAAAAGAAAACAAAGACATGCGGACCAGGGGGGAATCGAATGGGGGGGGGGTGTGATTTCTTTTTGTATACGTGTCTACACAATGCTGTCATGCATATTGACATGTACACTTAATTCATATCTTTCATGCGCACTCCGCATGGCTCAAGACTAGCAGCAATTCCGCAGCATAGAAAAGTGTCCGCCGCTCACTGCTTGACACAGGTGTTTAGGATAGTGTTCCAGGGCTCCCTTAAAGGGGAAAGCTACCTCAAAGTGGTAGCGGAGCCTGTGCCTTCGCCAAGTCTAGATCCGTGTGCCGAACTGCCGTTCTCTGCATACATTCCGTATATCGGACTTGCGGAAGCAACCTGTAGGTCAAGTTAGAGTAGCTGCCATGGTCTTAATCCACAACATGGATTCAGATGAAGAACAACTCCAGATTGTCTCGTATGAAGAGCCTGAAGCATATGCCGCCACTAGTCATTCCGAAAACCGGATGGGCATCAAAATGACACCAAAGGTTCCACCCCAATTTGATGGCCAATCAAGCTGGTTTGAATATGAAGATTTAATTGATGACTGGTTAGGGATCACAACATTGGATGCAGATAAACATGGACCATCCTTAAAGAATGCCCTCATTGGTTCCGCTTCTTTTTATAAGTCGATGCTCGATAATGCCCTACTCCGAGATCCGGATCGTGACCTCGCTCATTTCAAGGACACATTGAGACCATACTTCGTGAAGGGAGTAAATCATGTGTTCCTTTGGCGATTCCTCCAGATGTTTCGCACATATCGAGGCCAGAGCGAATTCGTGCACTGGATAGGGCGATTTGAGATCGCGCAGAAGCGTTTGTTGGCTTCTTGGTCCGATCTGCTGGACATATCCGATCTTCCCGAAGCAGGCACTCAGGCATTTACGGCAGCACTCACAGATGAGCAAAGACTGCACTACAATGGAATAGTAACAGATGAAGATAAGCTAGCTTATCAACAAGAATTGAGAGAACAGACCATAACCAATAGAAGGACCAGACATGCACAGCAGTTTCCATTGTCAGACAATTTGATGTCACTGATTTTTCTAGTGCAAGCAGACCTCAACGAGCAACAACGAGAGCGTTTTGTCTCGTCCTTGAACATCCGTCAGATCGCAATGCCTCAATATACCTATCTCCAAGTGAAACAGCTGTTCTTAGAACTTTTTGCCGTTTCTCGCACAGGTGTTGCAGACCCAAACATCACGCACCGCAAGCGGTCCAACTTCTACGTCATTGACGAGGGCGAGACCGAAGAAGGTGAGTACGGATTTTGGGTCTTAGATGAAGAGACGGGTGAAGAAGGTTTCACAGGTCTGTACACCGAGAACGAGTTCTGGGTTCTCAGCGCCAAGGGTTCATACTCTAAGCGCCGCATCTACGGCAGGTCCTTCAAGAAAAGTAGACCAAAAGGTTATGGCAAGAAAGGAGGAAAGAAATCAAGACCCGGCTTCCGCTCGAGGTCAAAAGGCAAAGGTTTTGCAGCATGGGAAGATGACCAGCAAGACACAGCTTTCTGGGGAAAAGGCAAGGGCAAAGGAAAAGGTAAAAAGGGCAAGAAAGGAATGATGAAAGGAAAGGATTCTTTCAAAGGAATGCCTTCATGGAAAGGAAAAGGAAAAGGTGATGCGAAGAACAAAGGAGGAAACAATCCATTTTTGTCACAACCTCCACAAGCTAATGTAGCACAGGCTGCAACATCCAGTGCATCACAAGCCCCTGAAAAACAAGAAGCAGCCCATGCCGAAGAAAGCTGGAGTTATGACTATGACACATACTGGACAGACGACTGGTCAGGTTATGAATCCTACTATGGATATGACGGAGATTACTCCCAAGGTGATTGGTACAATTGGTCGTATTTTGCTTCCACTGAGGAACTGACCGAATCCGAGGACAAGCATTCAGACATCATTTTCGAGGACGGACAGACCGACAAGATCAACCGGTTCTGTTTTTCAGGCATCCGCTTGTTCCGATTGTTCGGACACGAACTTGTAGAGGCTCTCACATTCGTGCTTCTGTTCGTGTCTGTTATGTACCAGTGCTTTTCTGATTTGAACAGGTCCCTATTGAAGAGCATCCGCCAAGTTGAGAAGAGTGTTTCTACCGAAAACGGTGATCTGCATTCGTTTCAGCCGCGCACAAGCCCGCTCAATTCCGTCTACGGAAGAGTGTGTATTTCTCAATTATGATCATGGTGCCCAACAAGCATTGCTTTGTGAATATGTAGATTTAGGTTCTCATCCGACTTATGTCATCCTTGACTCAGGTTGCACTCGAACCATGGGATCCCGCTTTGCCATTGATCGCCTTGTACAGGCTTGCCAACAACATCCCAAGCGTGATCACATTTGGTTTTCTAAGCAACCGTGTTCAAGTAAGTTTTCATTTGCCAATGGAGAACAATCTACTGTCAAGGAAAGGTTAGTGATTCATTTTCGCAATGATCGTGCACAAACTGGTTGGATCACAACATGCGTTGACATCCTGGACAAAGGTAAGGTTCCTATCCTCTTTTCAGTTGAACAAATGAGGAATCTTCGCATGAACATTGAACACACTCCTGTAGGTGAGTTCATGACTTGTCCACTGTTTGGAATGCAGCGCACCGCATTAGCGGTCAGTACATCCAACCATCCAGTCCTTGACATTATGGCTCTTGCTACTTCCAGTTGGAAACCGATGTACAGCTTTCAGTCCGAAGACATCACATGCCCAGCATGCAATGGTAAACATCGACCACACACCAACAAAGAAGGTTGCAAGAGATTCAAGGGATCAGAGCCTAAGCCAGCAGAGGTGCCGAAACCGGCCAAGCCTGATTCTAAGAAGATTGTCAAGAAGATAATTCAGCCTGATAGCAAGTTAGAAGTACCAGCTCAACCTTTTGATCCTGATGAAGAGCCAATGGTGGCCTCTGGGCCAAGTTCCGGTTCAAAGGGCGGTATCCCAAGACGTCGGGAACCTCAGATTGAAGAAGAAACTGAAGTCAAACCGGAACCCAAGGTTGAAGTAAAACTTGAAGAGAAAAAGGAACCGTCACCTAAGGGAACTTTGTCACTCGCACTTCAGAGAATTCATGATAAGCTTCAATCACCCACTGAACTTCTCAAGTTGCATTTGAAGCATTATCACATGACCACTGAACAATTCAAGAGAAGAACATCGGCTCTGAAGTTACCAAAAGAAATTTATGACAAGTTTGATCAGATTACCAAATCATGTGACACATGTTCCACTGCCAGGATTGCACCATCGAGAGCTAAGGTTTCAGGAATCCGGAGTGAAGTCTTTGGTGAACTTACCTTCATTGATCATGGAGAAGTTCTGATCAATCAACAGTCAAAACTTCAATTCCTACTTATGTATGACGGTGCAACTTCTTTGACTACTGCCTTTGTAGTTCAAAACAGATCTGATACGGTGACGATTTCTCATCTTCAAGAATACTTTGAAACTTATCAGCTGAATCCAAAATACATTGTTGCCGATCAAGCTTTCATGGGCACTGAGATGGAGAGTTATTATAACCGGCACAGCATCAGGCCAATCTCTCTAGGACCAGGAACACCATGGCCAAATCGAGCTGAAGCAGCCATTCGCATGTTTAAGAAACAGGTCTCATTAATGCTAATTTCCTTGAGAGATGATCCATTGCTTGCCAACATTACTTATAAACAGTTGTTGAGACAAGCCTGCATTTCAAGGAACACCATGGTAACACTCGGTGGTGCCACTCCTATTGAATTAGCATTTGGCAGAAGACCTGCCGATCTTACGGCGATTGAGCTCATGAATCCAGCACAGCTCACGACTGAGGCCCCTGCTCCTGAGAGACAGATTGAAGCACTAAGGTCACTGGCGATGCGAAAGTTTCTAGAGGCAAAACAATCTGATGACCTTCGAAGAGATATTGCAAGTAAACTTCAACTTAGTGATGGACCATTCTTTCCTGGAGATAAAGTTTACTATTGGACCGAAGACAAATCAAAAATCAAATCAGACGGTTCTCATGGAGGAAAATGGATAAAAGGAAAACTGGTTTCCGTTGATGGCAGCATGGTTGGAGTTGATTTAGGAACAAGAATCGTGAAGGTCAACATCAGTAAAATAAGAAAAGACCATAATCCTATTGAGGATACTGACATTCCTTTAGAACCAATTGCACTTGCCAGTGCCGACTTTTCGGTCAAAGCTGCCGCCGGTGCCGAATCTTCGGCCAAGGGCGCCTGTACAGTAGTGAAGTCCACATGCCGCTCAGATGACCATGCAAATAACATCATAGAACACGATGCCATTCAGTCAGGTCCTGAAGGTATTATATATGGTTGTTATACATGGGAGCCAGCTATGACCGGAAAGTTAGATTTCCTTGAGCTGTTTAGCGGCTCTGCCAAGCTTAGTCAAGCGGCAGCAATGCAAGGGCTTCGAGTCGGCGCCCCAATTGACCTCCGCACAGGTTACTGCCGAAGGCCGGCGAAAGGCAATGGAAGTCATTGAGCGACAACAGCCAAAAATCATCCACATGGCACCTGTTTGTGGACCATGGAGTCAAATGCAGAATATTAATGATCCTGCCGATACTTATCAAAAAAGGAAAAAGTATCTCCCCATGGTAGAATTTTGTGCAAGAGTCGCTCTGTATCAGATTGAACATGGCAGATTTTTCATCATTGAAAATCCTGCGACTTCCAAGATTTGGTTTACCAAACACTTTCAACGCCTTCTCATGAAGCATACCGTAACCTATGGAACATTAGATATGTGCGCCTTTGGTATGAGAGACCCAAATGGATACTATTACTACAAACCAACATCCTTACTTCACAATTTTCCTGAGGGAGTCTTGAATCCAGTTTTCAAGAGATGTAATAGTAAATCCAAAAATGATCCAAAACATTATCATCAACCGTTGGAAGGTAGTGCTCCTGGATATGGATCAAGAACGAAGTTGGCACAAGTTTATCCATACCGATTCTGTAGCACTTTGATCAAATGCATCCTTCCATTAGGAAATTCACGGGCTCTCTATCCATCGCAGCTGTCACTTGCAGTGGACCCGCTGGAAGACTTGAATCTCGATGAACTGCGAGGAGTGCAAAATCAGCTTGCCGCTCTTACGGCATCCGACCATCCGGTGTTGGCAACTGACTTGTACGAACAGGGTCTTCCAGTACGTGACTATTATACGAAACGCCCGCTCAACCGCATTAATGCTCTACCCGCTGGTAATGTTTATCATCCTGTTCAGATCGAAGCACAACAAGATGTATCACATGTCAGACAGATGTATCTAAGCACGTCTATGTTTGACAATGCAATCATTTTTCGTGGTAATTTTCAGTCCTTGCGAATTGAATACCGCCACACACATGGCGTACTCTTACTTTGGAAGAAGAAAGATGCGTCACATGTTTTTCTGCGCGTGCATCCTAGAGATATGTCGCAGCTGATTGCTAGCCATTGGTCAGCAATATTGTTTTGGAACAATGATGGAAGTATTCCTACAGATAATACAGATGACATTCCTGAACAGAACACCAACATCGACCCTCCACCGGGTCTTCCACCTCAGCAGAACAACAACCAAGATGATGAACATCCGCCTGAACATCTTAACACACCACCTTCATCACCACACCTTCCAGATGTTCCTATGCCTGACGAACCGCACACGCCGCATCCCGGCTTTCCTCCTGATGATGATCAGTTTCACACACCATTTCATTCACCACCGAGACCAAGTGATGATATGCCTGACGATGAGATGCATTCACCACAAGATGATCCACCAGATTTACCTCCTCATCCATCATCACCACCTGATCATCCTCAACCACCATTTCCTGGAGCCACTGGCATCCCTGTTGCTCCAGATACAATTATTGTGCCCAATACGATATACCACCAAACATTGACGACACACCAATGACACAGAGCACCAAGCGTCCACCAGGTGATCCACCGATACCACCTGCAACTAAGGCTCGACCATCTAGACAAATGCCTCCTGCGTCTTCAACCCAATTTCAGCCTAGTAACCATTTGGGGGGTGATACACAGCCATCAGTCACACCAAACGCGACCACACAACCCGCTGTAGTCGCTCCAAGCACTTCGAAACCGAAGAAACCCAAGCATGATCCTGTGCCTGATGACTTTGATGATGACGAGCCTGATCCAGATGCCGCACCATCCGGACACAATGGACCGCCAATTCTTCCGCTAGACGGAGATGAACCTTTTAATCCATCGCCAATGCCAGAGAACGATCCGCAACCAGACACTCAAGATCAGCAAGAGCCACAAGAAGAAGAAGAAGAAGAGGAACCTGAAGAGGACACAGATGAAACAATTCCTTATGGTTCAACAGATACCGATGAGACTCTTGACTATAATGATCTTGTTATTGATGATTCAAAATGGTGTTTCCTGTCACAGGAACAAAAGTTGTGCAGTAACACTGCTTCATTCTCTGTACCTAGATTGATTGATGGTTCACCAGTAGCTCTGAGCAGTGTCGAATCTTCTAATTCTATTGGTATGTCTTATTCCGTTGTCTCGGAGAGACAACGCACTAGATGCCGTAAGACTAGATCTGATATCATTGAAGAATATCACGGCATTAATGAAGAAGACAAGGCTTTCATGACATTGTATTCCATGACAGACAAATTTTCTTATCTTGTTGGCAAAAAGAGAAAGGAAGCCACTCAGCAAGAGAAGAGACAACTTGCCAAACAGTTTTTAGATGCAAAGAAGGCTGAATGCCAATCATGGATTGACAATGAAGTTTTTGATCTTGTTGATATGAGAAAAACTAGAGTTCGGAATTTCGTTGCCGGAAGATGGGTTCTTACCGTAAAGAAAGACAAAGACGGTAACTTCCAGAAATGTAAGGCAAGATGGGTCCTTAAAGGTTTTCAAGACAAACAGAAGAACACCCAGCAAACAGATAGTCCAGCAGCTTCACGAGCAGGTTTCCGATGTGCAACACAGCTGGCTGCGAACTATCACTGGGACTTGTACCATATGGACCTAAAGACCGCCTTCCTCCAAGGTGAAGCCTATGATGAAACTAGAGACATCATTTGTCAGATTCCACCTGAGTATGGTTATCCACCTTACATTGGTGCTAGGCTTAAGAAACCTGGTTACGGTCTTAATGATGCGCCACGCCGCTGGTGGCAGATCATTGATAAAGCCTTACTTGACTGTGGACTTGTTCCCACACGCGCAGACAGATGCACATATGTTCTGTATGACAGTACCTCTAAGACAAGGACCTACCAACCACCTCGAAGTGTAAATACTGAACAGGTAACCATCTCTGAAGCAATTGACCATCTTATGGATCCGGTAGCCCGAAACAATGCCCAAGGACGCCGACCACATGGTTTTATTTGTCTTCATGTCGATGACCTGTTCATGGCAGGCGACAAGGTGTTTGAGTCCAAGGTC
The DNA here is from genome assembly GCA_947184155.2 of Cladocopium goreaui. Taxonomy (NCBI): domain Eukaryota; class Dinophyceae; order Suessiales; family Symbiodiniaceae; genus Cladocopium; species Cladocopium goreaui. The sequence continues at coordinate 57,787 of CAMXCT020006810.1, forward strand.
TTGTCCAGTCTGCGTAAGAACTTTGCTGTCGGTTCAGAAGATAAAAATGACATTATGTTTGTAGGACAACGCATCAAATGGAAGACTCATGACAAGTATGGACCATATATTTCTGTTGACCAGAAACTTGCTGTCGATGCAGTTGAAGAAGTAAAGATTGATAAGTCTTTGAAGGATAACATCCAATGCAATCCCACAACTTCATACCGCTTATCGATCAGTTCTTGGACAGCTCAATTGGTTACAGAGTAGGACACAGGTTCACATCTGTTACAAGTTTTCGCGTTGTGCCTCAGCCGCTGCTAGTCCGACCATAGGTGATGTCAGGGAAATCAACAAGGTTGTTCGAACCCTCAAGAGTCAATATGTGGATGGTAGATTCTGGCCTCTGAAGGGTTCTCAGCGTATCCTTGGCATGCCTGATGCATCCTACCGTAACAACAGTGATAAGTCTAGTCAGCGTGCTCATGTCATTTTCTTAGCCGAAGACCGCAAATTGCCTTCCAAGGGAACATACCGCAATTCCGGTTACGACACGCAAACACACCGTATAGACGGTTCCAACTCAGCCACCCGTGGATCGATTATTGACTATGAGAGTCATAAGATAACCACTACAACACAATCCACTACTGTTGCCGAATTGAATGCTGTAATGAAATGTTTTGGAACCTGTTTGTTCTTGCGTGCACTTCGGGCCGACATCAGTGGTGAGATCGTCCCCATTCACATCCGAACTGACGCAAACAATTTAGTCACCACCGCTCAGACAACACATCTACCTGAACAGAAGGAGACCCATCACCTAATACAAATGTTAAGACATGAGAGTAACACCGGACACCTGGATGACCTGAGTCACATTGCAAGTGAGTATTGTCTGGCTGATCCACTTACTAAGTCAACTGCAAAACCAGACCAGTTAGTGTCATCTATAACCACTGGCAAACTTGAGAATGTTGATACGCACCCGCCATTCCGGTCGTTACTCAAACATAAGGCATTCTTAACTACCTGGGTCATTGAAACGTTGTCAGAGCCGCACAATGTGTTAACATTTTTCAGTGAAGACATTTCAGATTATGTTTTTGCAATGTTATACTTCGAGGAGTAAATTTTCGTCTCAAGAAAATTTGTGTCTGCAATCTCTCGGCTCACAGGGTTACTATTGTTTTTCTTTTTCGCGACGCCCGGACTCACGTCCCTTGGCACTGTTCTTGAACCCTTAAGCCAATTCTTGGAGACACCTCGAAGATCTTGTTTGAAGATCAATTTCTCAAAGGTCGCATCAAAAAGGTGACCAACTCATTTTTCTTTTATGCCACCAAAGTTCTCAAAGCCTGGCCGCACTGATCATTCCGCCTCTGCGGATATTACACCACGTGGCTTCCGCAGTCCTCGTGGCCAAAGACCACAGCACACACCGCGTGGCGGTTACCAAGACAGAAGACAGACGCGTGAAACCCGAACTTACGAATCTCGTAGCAGGGCCGTCGATGATGCATTCGGCGCGCCTCTTGATTCTGTACAGCCTAACAGCCGAGTTTTTGCTCAGTGCATTTCTCAGGTCCTTAGAAAGCAATCCGGTATCAAGAACAAAGAGGACCATGATTCCGCATTAGCGGATAGCCATTTTGAAACCATGTCTCGTCACTTGTCCTATTTATTTCGGCATACGAATTTGATGCATCGTGACGGATCATTGTCCCTGCATGAGCTTATTAGCCATCCTGGCACAGCCAGAAAAATTCGTACCTTGTTCCGTGAAGGAAAGCAATTTTTGCAAGATTTTGACCCTAATGAACTTTCAATGCAGGTCAGAAACAGAGAAAATACAGTCCGTTTCCTGATGCCTTTGGCCCATGTAATCTGCGACTCAAATAAAGCCAGGGCCATGATCGGCTATGTTACCGCCGATGATTTCCAACCAGGTATTGTTCCGATACCGGACACATGGTTTAAGCCGGCAGACTTTGACGATGAAGTCTTAAGAGAAGGCCAAGCCAACATGCTTGATGGTCTCGACATTGCGAGCATTTTTATCCGTTTTGAGAGTGGCCATTCCACTAATGTTGAAATTCAGCACTGCCCATTTAAGCCTGATGTGTTTCCCTTAAGGTACCTCATTCATGGAGCGAACGAGAAAAATCTTGAATCTATCCGAAGACTAGGTTTGCTCCCAGGAGGCACCCGTGGTGGAAGAAACCACGTGCATTTCACTCTTGATTCATCACTCAGTACGATCAGAGACGTGTTACGTCCCGAATCAGACTGCATTTTAATTGCCAGACCTGGTGCTGTGGCCGGCCTTGGTCCAGTGATCACACACAACAGATATGTCCTTACCGATCAGACCGTGCCGTTTTCCCGCTTTTGCGGTGTTTGGTCTTTCGTTGATCGCTCCTGGCTTGTTACACCGGAACCGGCTGAGCTAAGGAGAATGAATGATTACACATCAAATATTGACCTTGCAATGCATGTCTGCCACCACCAACTTTACTGGGAGAAAAAGAATGAAAATGAACAAGATGGTTTCACCTGGTCGCGTTCCGAATATGTGGAGTATGTGGCAGAAGAAATCGAAAAACTCCCTGTTGTAAAGAAGTTCTTAGAAAGTTTTCGTAGTACCGAATCCGGTCCGACCAGGCCTCTGCGCACCAGCGCAACTCCGAACGACCAAGAGCTTGGCCCACCGGAGACAGAGGCGGACAAAAGGGTAAAAACCCTCAAGGCAGAAATTTCCCAGCGTTTTAAGAAACATCTTGCCAAGGAAAGAAACAAGGAGCAGTCTTCCGCCTCGGAGAGCGAAGCTCCCAAAAGAGTGATTAAGTCAAAACCTATGCCAAAGAAGCCGAAGGATGCCGCCGCTGCGGCTAGCTCCGATCAAGCATCCGGCAACATTGACCCTAACACTGAAGTTGATCTGCATGCCGCATCTCCCTGGGGCGGCCGCCGACAGGTTATCAAGACAAAAAGACGCCGTGAGATGAACGCCCAGGCAAAGGATTTGTTCCGTGATGCGGACGCAGCACAAAAGTTTTTCACAAAGTTTAAAAAGGATACAGATGAAATTCAATGGTTTCCTCGCCCTGCGGGTCCTCAATGCTGTAAGAATTTTGAAGACTGTGGAAATTCAGAGGCAATGTTCTGGTGCCACCCTTGTGGCTTTGCCTACTGCTTGGAATGCCGCACCTGCGGCTTATCTTGCAAACATAACATTGTTAATTATTCCTCTGAGTTGTCCTCCGATTTTATTCCTGACAGCATCAATCGGCTCATCCAAATCGCCTTTCGATATCGAAGAATTGGTTGATGCTGTTCTCGCTGAATCTTCGTATTTCGGAGCCACACGCCGCGAGCATGCTCAAAACCGCCAGGAAAAATTTTCGGAACTTATCACGCATCTGCGTGAAGGCCGCTCCATGGGAAACACCTATCTTCAGTCTCTTGCACGTCATGGAATTGAGGATTTTGACTATACTGAATATATTTATGAAATGCCATTTGGATGTCGAATTCCGACTCTCCAGGAGCACTTTGTTGATGCCCAGGACCAGACGCCTCTTCCGATCTGGCGACCTGAGGCTTTCTTCAAGTACCCTGACGGTGGTGACCTTAAGGAAGAGGAGATTCTCCGTTTATTGGAGCTCTTCAGATCGTGCCTTCTTGGTAAGAGAGCAATCCTCGGTGTTGCCAAGCGCACTAAGGAGAACATCCATGAATTTCAGAAGGACACGTATCAGCTTGGCATTTTGACGTTGAACCTTGGTCACATCAACCGTCTTCCGTATATCGGAGGCTGTTCAAAATTTCCAAAATGGGTCCGAACTGATATCAACCACCGTGCCTTGCCACATTTAGTGTTCCGTAATGCGGCCCATATTGTGTGCTTGTGCGAGGCCTCCGACGAATACGGAGGAATTGCCGTCCATCGAGAACTTGCCGATGAGTATGGGATGATCGGCATGGTAGTACACCCGCACATTCAGTCACAATCCGTTGCAATTTTTCTCCGTGGCTCACATGATGCAGGCTCATTTATTGAACTTTTATGTCAACACCAAATTGAAATAGCCAATAAAGATGCACCTTTCTGGATTTTGCATGGCGCCATTTTTCGCCTTTGCCATGGCATGAATACGTCAGGAGAATTTGTTGATCCTTCTTCAGGCGCTCGTGTTCCGAAACCGGACATTGAGAAAAATGCCGAATCTACGGTTTACCAGCATGATCGCCCACTTGCATCCTCACTCGATTTTCTTGATCACTCGATCTGCGAGATCGACGGAGATGATGACCTTGCCGTCTCCGGAGTGGAAGCTTGTGAAGTGAATCTTGGTGCTGACACCCATGACGTCCGACGTCTCATGTTAGCTGAATGCCGTGTAGCGGTTTTTCATATTTCTTCATATGCATGGAGTTGTGCTTATAAAGAAACGTGCCAAAAATGGCTTCAATTTGTTGCAAGCTGTGTCGAGCACCAGTGTGACTTTTTGTCCGGTGACGGCAACCTTTTCGCACAGCGAAGTTTTAAGGCTGATGACCATTCCGATTTCCGGACGTGCATCATGATCGACATTCTGGAACGCTTTCTCCAGCAGATCAATCTTCACCGCAGTCCGATCAACCGTATTACGTATAACGTAGTTTCATCGACCACTGCCGCTGATTACATCCGAAGCATGCGTGGAGATGATGCTGATTGTGATTCAATGCTTTTAATTTCTCTTTGTTACGGTAAGCAGGTCGCTGTCACGGAAGCACGTGCAAAAGAAGAATCCGCTTCTGCAGATAGATTTGCAGGATCAGCTTTTTCCGACGAAGTTATGCTGAACGATGTTGAACAGTTAAAACATTTGATGGCATATGACCTTGGTTTGGCAGAAAAGGACTGTGCATGGCACTCACCTCTCCTTGCCTATGCCCAATTAAAGGCATTGAAAAATATGCGCATCCGATCCAAGGAATCTGAAGATAAAAGACGTGAAAAATGGATGCAGAAAACTCAAGGATATCTCGACAAACGAGAAGAAAGGAGAGACAGTGTTCCGCCTTTGCGGACTGATTCACACCGAAATGTTGGACGCGCTCGAAGTCGATCGGTCAGCAGGACCAGAACCTATCGACCCAGAACTGAACCACCAGCACCGCCTCCGGCACCTGCTCGAGGTCCAGCAGAGAAAGCTAAACCAGTACAATATAAAGCAGCACCGAGGTCCTTAAAAGAACCATCAGCACCGACGTCATCAGGATCTTCCTCAAGTGCTCGGCCACCTGTAAAGGCTCCTCCAGTTCCGGCTTCCGGACGAACATTAGGTTCACAACAGCCAAGAACGCCACCTGATCCGCCAGATCCACCGAAGACTCCACCGCCGTGGAGAGAGAGATCGCAGCAGGCCGAACAGAGGCAAACAACCAGAAAAACGCCAATCAACGTGCCTGAGCCTCCTGCGCCTCCATCCCGCATGTCGGGTTCGCAATGGCAATGGCTTGACCAAGGAACAGCTTCCAGCTCTTCCGGGTACCGTAATTACGGTTACAACTATGATCAGCCGTCGTACTATAGAGTGAATCCTAATACCACTAATGTAGAATACGTCCCAGGGTACCAAGTACCCAGACAGCGTTGGGTTCAGAAATACGACGGATCATGGCTTGACATGATTCCGCAAACACCGGATCAGTCCATTTTCTTTCATCAGACCGGTGAACTCCGAAGGAGAAACGAATTGAATTTTTACGGTTACTATTTCACTATGGGCTTGTAGCCCCAAAAATAGCAATGTTCCGCATTTGCGGTCGCTTGCCAACAGCCGAGACCACCGCTTTCCAACAGCGGAGAGTAGCTTTTTGTACAGTTTTGTTTTTGTCTTCGGACCGTCTCACAGCAGATCACAGGCTGAGCGCTACCTGTGAAACAGAGTTGCATGTTCCGACACGAAGAAAATTTGTGTCTGTTTGTGATTTCTTTTTGTATACGTGTCTACACAATGCTGTCATGCATATTGACATGTACACTTAATTCATATCTTTCATGCGCACTCCGCATGGCTCAAGACTAGCAGCAATTCCGCAGCATAGAAAAGTGTCCGCCGCTCACTGCTTGACACAGGTGTTTAGGATAGTGTTCCAGGGCTCCCTTAAAGGGGAAAGCTACCTCAGGGGGGGCGGGGGCCCCCCCCCCTTAAGTCTCCGTTCGTGACTCTCGGGTCTCAATTTCCGGGAAAGGAGCAGCCACCTCCCCCAGTACTAAACTAGCACTAAAGTACATAGAACTCAGGTAGCCTAGGCTACCTTTCGTGATCAAAGGAACATGGCAGAAGATTTGGTGAGAATTAAACTCGTCGACTTCCTGAATCCATTGTGAAGGTCACCCATGCTGCCATAACCCATTGTCTAATGGTCGAGCTTCCCAGCAACCAAAAAACATCGGGATTTTTCTTAGTACATCCCCAGTCTTTGCGGGTTGTCTCCCAAGTAGTAGCAAACTGTTTCTGTCGTTCCGTATGAGCATAATTGGCTTTTACTTCACAGCGCTGTTTCTGTTGTTCACTCTCCTTACTCTCTGCATAGCAGAATGCAACCACCAACTACTATAGTAAAGTGGCTCTGAATCTACTGTCTTATTGTTTCTATTGATCCTGTATAGATTCATCTCAACATCCATGTTGCTGGGAAATCCCTGCTAGCCAGTCAAGAAAACATGCATGAGGCTCAGGATTCAGCAACACCAGGATTTTCCACCGGCAAATGCCCACAGCCGCTGCCATCCTTTACCGTCCATCACCCGACAACATTCCGACAATTGGTTACCTTTTTCATTGGTTTTCTCATGAAAGAAGGCTAATCAGTGGAATATTTTAGGATCGCCCAGTTTCAGAAACTCTCGATATTAAACATTGTCAGCCAGTCGAACCGAATGTTAAACACTATTCGCTATTCACCCCGCTTCGCGTGGGGTGGCCGCCCACACCGCAGGTTTATTTCGGTCCGTGAAAGGGGCTAAGGGTGGTTTTCCCCCGTGGGGGCTCCCCAAGCTAAGAATTTTCACTTTCCCCCCCCGTGGGGGCTCCCCAAGCTAGGGAATTTTCACTTTTCCCCCTCCCCAAGCTAGGGAATTTTCACTTTTCCCCTTCGTGGGGGCTCCCCAAGCTAGGGAATTTTAACTTTTCCCCCCCGTGGGGGCTCCTCAAGCTAGGGAATTTTCACTTTTCCCCCCCGTGGGGGCTCCCCAAGCTAGGGAATTTTCACTTTTCCCCCCCGTGGGGGCTTCCCAAGCTAGGGAATTTTCACTGTTCCCCGCCGTGACAGCTTCCCAAGCTATGGAATTTTCACTTTTCCCTCCCTTGGAGGCTCTCCAAGCTGCGGAATTTCAAATAGCTAGACAACGACGCCTAGATAGTCCCCCAAATCCCGTGTTCTTTGAATGTGTTTCCATGTTTTTGCAATGGTTTCCTTCAAAGCACGGTACTTTACACTTTTGTCGCCATAAAACCGGTCGAAAACATCATGTTCGACAATGCTTCCAATTCCCTTATCTCCCCAACCGTTGAAAATACCGCTATTTACAGTGTTTTCTTCAATTTTTCCATGTTCCAATGCCGGTAGCCAAGTCCAACATATATATAAGAAATCCTTGCAAAACATTGTGTTTGACAGTGTTTTTCCAATGTTTCCAGTCAAACAGACGGTAATTTACACGTTTTTTGCCATAAAGGCAGTAAATCCTTCCAAAACATTGCTTTTGACAGTGTTTTTGTAATGTTTCCAGTCAAGCATACGGTAATTTACACGTTTTTTGCTATAACGTCAGTCCAAAACACTTGTTTTTGCAGTGTTTTCAATGCTCTGGCATCCAAAAACCCTGCAAAATCTTGCTATGTACAATGTTTTTTTCATTTTTGGCCGTTTTTCCATTGCCGGAAAGCTACCAAAATGACCCAAAATTCCATTTCAATACCCTCTTGGGCTCAGACACCCAAAAATCCTCGAAAAATGTCGAAAACACCACCGAATTCTGGTCTCGGTGCGAAACCGTTTTTGGGGTCTGGTCTCGGTGCGAAACCGTTTTTGGCCCCCCCCCCCCAGCTAAAGCTGATATAGCGACTGCTATATTAACAAATGTCAGTGAGCATTTAGTGTTGCTGTTGCCCCCCAATAAGCACGCCTTCACCGCCAAAGCGGTGTGGGCGGATTTACTCATTCCAAACCCGCTATTAACCCAGTATTCACCCATGTTAACCATATCTTAGCATGAATGAAGCAGCTAACATAGATGTGGAAAACAAATGGTTTCCCAATCGGAAAATTGTCTCCATTGATGGTGGCTTCCCGACATCTACGGCCAGACAATATATACTGGAAACCACCAGACAGTTAAACAGTTAGACATCTGTGGTTAAAAACAACAATGCACAGTAGAAACATATTATTGAAATCTCCAGCCAGTTAACCAACAGTTAACGATTGATCATAACTTCAGGAGCCTTCCATAAACTTCCACGTTTCCTGGTTTCTACACCAGCCAGTTGACCATCATAACTTCAGGAGCCTCCTCCACATCTGCCTTTCCCCTCTCCGGCGCCTCCTGAAAGCTTTGTGCCTGTGCCTTCTCTGACGCCTCCGACGCGTCCGCGGTGACCGTAACTCTTTGCTTCTCGGCCTGGCCAGGGATTCAAAATGATTTAAAGATGCTTGAGACATAGGTAAATATAGTAATTACATATTGTATACTTCGATTGAAGTGTAATTGGTAACTATGTGCATTTATATGATATTATATGAATTATATGATATTATGTAAAGTATTATATAGTATGATACACAATATATAGTATACTTCAAGTTTGGACTTTGGATACCCTTTGATCTGGATGCGTGGTTAAAAAAACAAACGAGGATGGTAACCAGCCAGAATCCCTGGGCGTCCGAAGCTTTGGGAAAAACTTGGGATTTGACTCGCAACGGGCGTGGCATCGAATCAATGGGGGTTTAACTGGATCATGTTAGGAGAAATGGGAATGCTGCGACAAAAACATGGTGGATCATGGGGAATCTGACATATCCCGACGAACATGCTCTACCACCTGGTAAGACCCCATCAAGAAGTACAACAGGTGAGTGTTCAATAACACGAGATAATGCGAGATACTATGATATTCAAAGCTGCCATTTCATCGTCCTTTTGGGCAAAAACTACATATTATATGACGGCTTTGGTTTTGGTGTACCTTATCAGAAACGCTTCCCGTCTGAAGCGGTTGGCCTCTCCTTTTTCCATAGGAAAACCGACATTCCATCAGTGCAGAGAAAGTATCACAATTTTCTCGACATGTGGTTTGGGATTGACACAAAGTCACAAATTCATGTACCAAGACCCTCCGAGTACCCATAAAAATGGTGTTTGCCCTATGGTTTAAATCAAATCGTTTTACAAGATGCAATTTGAAACCCAAGAACTGACATGTCCAATAGGCAAACCGCCTTTCACAGCCAATTTTGCAAGGCTCTACAGTCTTCAGGAGGGTATTTCCTATAAAATCGAAAGGAAAAAAGTGCTTGATGGTTGTATCCTATTGAAAATGTATCATAATCCCAAGAAACATATGCCAACCATGCAGTGTGGCAATCCCCGAATTTCCTCGATCTTCTACTCTTCAAATCACCTATGGTCATCAAAGAAATCCACCCTCTCTGTCCTGCGCTCGAGTCTGCTCTAAGGCCTGGCTTCACGGGAGAAATCTGGAAACACTGGGTAGTACCGGGTAGTATGGTACTAAGAAAGGAATTGTTAGATATAGGTCTATCATGGTCGATCTACAGATTTCCATAGAACAGATTTTATCTGATTTGATGGTATCTACAGGTCTGGGAAAAATTGATGGTCAGCCGCTGAGAGAAATCAAACCATCAAAATTGTTTCTCAGTGGGAGGGTGCTTGTTTATTGGGAATGTTACTGGAATTGGAACTTTTCCCCAAACATGTTTTTAGATCGGAATTGTGCTTCTTATTGTGACATCTTTCGGAGTGCCGGGATGATAGCTGGTGATGCACCTTTTTTAGGCAATGTCCATAATTGGGCTCAATGGTTAATGGTGGCTAATGTGGTGGTCAACATGGGTGAAGCGTGGGAAAAAGTGATTCCTATGGTGGGTGGTGAATGGTGGTCAATAGTTTATATTAGCAATACGGCACCGCATGCATACTTAGCTAAGCTGGTTCATGAACCAGGTTAAGTATGGTTTACGGAGATATACCGAACTATTTAATGGGGCTTTTGAACTAGTAGACGCAACTGTCGGGGCACCACTGACTTTGTAGTAATATTGGATTACCATCTGGTAATCAAATATGGCAATGGAAAATACTCGATTTATCTTCCAATTCAACCATCATTTAATGGAGGTGTTTCAACTGCCACGTTTGATTGCTGGAGGTGTTTTTGTTAGGTTAATGCGCGATGTGGGCCAATATGGGTTAATGGTGGTCAAGGATGGTTATGGTGGGTTAATAATGTGAAATCTAGTGGTTTACAATGGTTAGTAGTGTTTCAAACCATGGTTAATTTAGGTTAGCGTTTTTTTGTTTATGGCTCGCAATATCTGATGGTTTTTGGTTATGTTAATGAGGTTAATACTTTATCCAGAACAAAATGCTATAATTTAGAGTTTCTCCGTTTTGTTTGTGGTTAGATAAGCGTTCGTAGTGGTAGCTATCCCGAAAGGGCAGCATTTTCAGGTTTGTGAATTGTTGTAGTTTTTTCTGAGGATGGTCAATATGGTTTGATGTGGCTTGATTGTGGGTAGCAATGGGCTAACCAAATAATCAGGTTAATAGCTGTCTATGAAAGCATCTTCTCTGAATAATATCTCCCCAGAAGAATTGCTCATGATCATTTTCATTCCATTTTCGGATTTTCAATAAAGTAAAGCATACAGCTATTGGGGTACCTCCATGGCGGGGGAAACCCCCAAATATGGTTTATTTAGGGCAAATGTTAGCGAACGCGATGATAAACTATGGAATTTTGAAGATTTGTGATGGAATAAAACATGCCTTTTGGGATGCTTCTCCCTACTAACCATCTATAGTGATATTACATGATATTACAAGCCATGAACTCTAAACCTTCACCGCCCCCCCAGCCTGGAGCCGTTGCCGGGATGCGATGGGCTCTGTGTTCTTGTCTTCCCCCGGCTCGCGCGCCACCACTTTGTACCTGGGGAAACGACGGGATCTGATGGAGAACACACACATATATATATATATATATACACTATACATGATAGAACGTCTAGAAAACTTTGAATATAAATATGTAGTTGTGACGTTTTTGTTCAAAATATGCTGAATATGTTTAAATGATTTTGACTGTGTATCTACATGTATGTATATATTTGTCCATATATGTTCACATTGTATAATATATTGGTTTAAAAAGGTTCAATGGGATTTTGGTTTGGAAGTGGCACCAGAGATGAACAAATTGATATAGGGAACCTCCATATTTGAGGTGGATATTCTTGATATTCTTGTGACATAATGCAAGTGGGAGATATACCTTTTGTCATGACCCCAGCCATGTGCAATAGTCGCAGGGAAACTATAATGATAATTTTGGAACACCGTACTTTCCGACGAAGCCACTTGAGTTTTCAAGAAAACGTTTAGTATCGTGCGGGTCAAATTTGGGGCAAGAGAAACATTCAAACAATGACATCTAAGCATTTGCTAGACCTGGGGCCGTTTCTTACTGTATCTTAATGATTTGTTTCGCTAGTTTCCAAAATCAAACATCATTTATCGACGCTGTTTACTCTAATTTACCTACCAATTCTTAAATCGACGAATCCCTCTAATGATCAACTAACCAGCGAGAAAGGGAGCAAGTAGGGATCCTTTGTAGGGCGGAAACTCTGAACCCACAACAACTAGCCGACTAGCCGTTTTGTTTGTGGGCAGTTGGCAAGAGTATGCCATGTTAGCATCGGCCATCTTTCAAGGTTTCAGAGCCCCCAGGGCCCAATAAAGTTTCGGAGAAACTCTGGAACTGAGGGCAGGACCATCCAGTGCCTTCATCCTTATGTGGTGGATCCGGCCTTCCCAGGGGAACTGATGTGTTCAGACAGCTTGGAGCCGCAGCTTTTGAAACGTCACATGGTTCTGTCCGGAAATCATACATCCGTGGTCATGAAATAATGAGAATACTCTATGTCTAGACATGTCCGCATCTATGTTGTTCGATCCTTGCTTCGGCTTCATTTGCAACTCGCCAAGACATGATATGCTCCGGGGCCCTGACACACCCTCTGCTCGAACGAACGCAAGGAGCACCAACCTGGGTCTACCGCAATCAGAACAGGAAGCATCACAAATCCATATTAATGATACCCTCCGGTGTCATGAAACACGCCACTTGGAAATACACTGTAAAATGGAGGTTTCTAGATGGGAAAATCATCTACATATGGTGGATCTTCCAGCAAAACATGGTTGACTGCCAGAGGGTAGTTCAGCACCTGTCATCAGCTGCGATTGGAATTTCAACTGTACATGCAACATATCCCAATTGATTCCCTCCCTTTTTCCCAGGCCTGATGACGTTAGAATTACAGTAAAATCAACCCTGGATTAAAAAACCCGATAGATTAAAATTGGGAGGGAGGTTTAACCCTAAAGTACCAATAAATTACTGCTATAATTGGTCCCCGCCAATCAGTGTACATACGGGTGGCTTATTCATTCTGGAATTACCATGTCCACAACATCAAAGATGCCATGCCAACGGTGACTTCACAGTAGGTATGGCCCTGGCAAATGTTTCTTACACGTCTCGAGGTGTTTGTCCTCGAAGTAGCCCAATCTTTCCCAAGCTAAGAACCTTGGAGCGGCTGGCTGGTGTGGTTGTAGTGGTACTGTATATTGTTCTACAAGCTTTGCGAGAAAAATCGGGCCAAGCCGTCATCGTCATGTTGAATGCAATAAAGATTTGGTGATTTAAAAAACCAATCAAAAAGCGTTTCAAAAGCCAAAAAGATCATCCAGGATTTCCCTCATCCGAATCAACGTGCCTTTGTCTCAAACTTCACCGCTCCCAATTTCGCTGGTTTATTATCATGTGTACCATTGAAAATTACCATAAGTCGGGAGTAAATCACCAATTTCTTGAAAACATAAGATCTACAAACGTCCACCTGGGCGGGCATGTTTCGCCAAACGGTCTTGCTGAGGACAAGGCAGGTTTGCCAGGAATTGGCTGCCCCGCACTCGACCAAGTTGCCATCTGCCGAGTTCGCCGAGTTTAGCCATCAATTTCAAGGGAAATCTGTGAATGCTGCAAGATTTCGCCTTAAACTTAAAGGAATTCCAGGTAAAAATGAGTTCGGGGATTCGAGGCCAAGCATGTGGAAGCTTAGAAACGGGGGATCTGGGGATGGTTTTGTACAATTCATGTTAGAGTTGATGCACGCATTTTGTAAATGGATGCACGCATTTTCCTTTCGGTTGATCGGTGATTTTTCTCTCGACATTCCCTTCGCTTCAATCACCACACGCGCCACTCTAGGCTGATATGCCCAGCAAAATAATTTTAATACATTTTTGTCACCTTCCATCCTCAGCTTTCCCAGCATTTACCTGCTTGGAGCAACAAAACTGTTGGGGTAGTGTATGCCACCAAACAGTTACAGCAAGTACTACCATTTGGTAATCAGCCACATGGCGGGCCCTCTGAGAAATTCACGAACCAATCTCATTAAATGAACTGGAAAAACACGGAATTTATTAAATGGAACGTTTTCCAGCAAATCAAAGCTGATAACCGGGAAAAAAAACCGGATGTGGCCCCTTCCACTTGCCCAGGGGCTCCGGATTTTGCCTGCTCAGCAGGATATTGTACAAACTCGGCCCCAGGGCTCGCTCGATGGCCGTAATGGCTCCTGTCAAGTCTGAATGATCCATGTTGTTTGGTGCCAGTTACCAACCCAACCAAACAAATGTGAAACTATGTGAATCAGTGAGCCTGGTGGATCAAAACATCAAACGCCTGCCCCCTTCACATTAAACACCACCAGAAACCATGGTGGATGTAGGGAATAAAACACGCATACTTGGAAGCGCAGAGGGTTGTGGATATGAAAAGGGGATGGGCCTAATGGGAGTTGAACGGCTTTTAAATTATGTTTATATCAATTTCATTCAATTTCTACATTCTCTTGGAGGAACATGCAAAAATCATCAAGAATTCCTTTCTATAAACTAACAAATCAAAACAGCAAATGCAACCCTTATCCCAATGGATGGAAATGGTGTATACCCCAAATAACCGGCTTCCGGAGGCCTTGGCTCAAGCGTCTAGCGAGGTACACCGCCCGGTCGATGATGCAAGCCAGGGCCTATTTCGTTGGCGTACCAAGATGTGACTTGGATCGGCAGGCAGTTGGGTTAGATGTCGAGAGGTCTGTTGCCGAGACCTTGCCGAGAGGTCTTCTTGCAGAGATCTTGCACAGAGATCTCTGTTAGAGAGCTTGAGCAGAGATCTTGTAGAGAGATTTTTGACAGAGATCTTACCAAGGGATCTCTCCCGCAGAGACCTTGTGCAGATATCTTGCCAAGAGACCTCCTATAGAAGCCTGGTACAAAGATCTTGTACAGATATTTCTGCCAGAGGTCTTGTCAAGAGATGTTTTGTGGAGAGATTTTGCCGAGATATTGCTAGACCTCTTACAGAGATCTTGTACCGAGATCTTGTATAGAGATCTCCTACGGCGATCTTGCCACGGGACCTCTTATAGAGACGTTGTCGAGGGATCTTGTACAAGGATTTCATACAGAGATCTTGCCAAACGATATCCTTTAGAGACTATGTAGATCTTCTATAGAAATCTCTGACGCACAGATGTTGCCAAAAAACCTCTCTTGCAGACCCGATCCAGAGATCTCGCAAGAGAGATCTCTGACAGAGATTTACCAGATCTTGTACGCGATCTTTTACGGAGATCTTTACTAAGGGAATATGCAGAATCTTCCCTGGCATGTCTTCCTCATGTTCGCCATAAAGGGAAGTTGTGCTCGCCATTAGACAAGTCAGATTATGGTTGTGGCTCACCTTAGACCTGAGGTTGGCACTAAAGGCATGTTGGCAGGATAGGCCCCTCGTGGCACTGTCTGCTTGCTCCTTCGAACATGGTAGGAACATGGATGCAAGGTGCAAATCAACAAGGTGCCTGGGGGCCCCAAGGGGCAAAACATACATCCCCAAACATGTACGTCTTGCAGCAGAGACGCCTGCTCTTCGTGTGATTTTTCTACGGTGTATCCATTGTATCCGTCAATTTCACCACAAATGTCAGATTTTCAGCAAGATTGGAGTACAAGTTCAGTATGAATTCTAAGCCCTTTCCAGTGGAAACCAGCGCCCGTCCTCAGGACGGACTGCGAGACCTTATCGAAGACTTTCTTCACCTCCGAAGGAGTAGCCTCGGTGCCACTTGGGTCACGGTCATATTTTGTGACGATGAACTCCTGCTTCTTATCAGAGTATACTATGAGTATACCATTCACTCCCATGTTTTGACGCTCAAGTCTCGAATTCAGCCGAAATCCATAGCCGTTATAGCCATCTGTTCTAGTCGCACGCCCGCCTTGATGGCGAAGTGGGCAGCGGACCAGATGCATTCCATGGCCTGAGAAAAAATGACGAAATACAGGGAGCGTCCAGCCATGGCTATCCACAGAACAACCTGTTCACATCTGTTCGTCCCATCATGTCCCATCCTTCTCCGGATCGATCTCCATCTTCTGCATTTCGGAGCTTACCAACTGCTTCACCAAACACCTCAGGGCTTCTTTTCGCCGTTGGTCTTTCAACACCACCTGCGATGATCGGACGTGGTAGATGTAAAGCGCCAAGGGGCAAAGGGCATGAAGCCTCAGGTTGTTTCGAAAGAGGGCGGATCCATGTTCATTGGAATTCATCACCTGATTATACCTTCTGGAGGTGAGCACCGATTTCATCACAGTTTTTGGATCCCAAGGTTGAACTGGTAGCTGTCCTCAAACAAATGACTTGCCCAGAAACCGAAGTCACCTGATCAATAAAGCTCTCGATATCCACATGTGCTGCTTGTTTTGGAAACAATTCGCACCCGTCAACTGCAGTTGACGTCTCCCAAAAACTGGCTGACACCTGGGGTAAAACAAGAAAACAAGCAGCAAAAGGCAGTTCAAAATGTCCTGCGCTGATCCTCACCCCCCCAACCCCTCATGGGATCTCCGCCTGATCCTTTTCCACCGCAAACAAATCCTCATGATCTTCTACCAGTTGGCGGATCTTCTGTGTGGCCTGGGAATCGTTTCCAAAGCTGCCAGGAAAGACCATCGACGGCTGCAGCATTGCCTTTTTTTGGGGGCAGGATTTTTGAACATGTAGGCCCAAAGCATCACAAACCTGTTGGTTTTCGGGAGCGCCCTTTGAAAAGAGTTTCGGCTGACATGCGCAATGCTCAAAATCTTTGCGGTTCATGGCTGTTCTAACTAGCGGGCAATTAGAGGCTTGTCCTAACCGGTGAACGCCCCAATAGATGATTCATCCTTATCAGCTGGTGGAGAATAGTGAAACTGGAGGGAGTCACCTTAGGAGGGGGTTGAATCACCCCTCATAGGCCAAGCCCACTCTTCGAGGGCTATGCATGGGCTATGCTAACCTCAGCTGCAGGCGAGTTTGAAGTGTTTGCTAATGCGCCTTGGTTCGGCGACAAGCTGCAAGGACAAAACATGGAGCCGTTGGAGTATTCTCGTTGCGAATAATTCTACAGTGATCTCTCCAAAAAAAATGGAAAATCAATCATCACTGGAACAGCATGGTTGACTTTGGCATCTCTTGGGAACATCACAAAAGGATTTAGGCTACTTAGATTCCAAAATATTGTTGCTCATATCCAGAAAACATACTTTGACAAGTCTGAAACTCATCACATTGTGTGATGACTTAAGGCAGTCAAATATTGTTGGTCATATCAGTATCACTCAAAATAAATGCGTGATATAGAATGTGCATAGCATAGCATAGCATTATGGTTGGATTCCAGAAAGTCTGTCCTCCGCCGGCAATCGCAAATCTTAAACCTCCGCTGAGCGACTGGAAAGTTGCTCGGTCATCCTAAAGGCGGCTGGTGGGCAAAAGATGGGGCCAGGGATGGACATCTACTTGAAACCTTTGTCCAAACTCCTTTTTCTTGTAGAAAACGGTCGGCACAAACCCACCAAGTCTAGTGATTTTAATCAGTTATATAATTATGTATATATATATAAGTTCTAAATCCGTGTTTCTGTTACCAAGGGTTCATGGAAATATCAATGTTCTTGCAAGAAAAGAAATGGTGCCATTCCCGAGCTCCCGATTTGCCGCCACCTCCTGTTGTCGCAAGAAATCGGCCACTTCTTCGGCTGATCGCTCCACCTGTCGGGTGAAGCTCATGACATGTCTGGAGTTCTTCAAAACGTTGGCAATTCAGTAGTTGGCCTATGAAGAGATGCTAAATTTGGCAATGAGGTCAAGTTTTAGCTACTGATTTAATTGCCCAGCTATAGATGTTAGTTATTCTCCATGATTTTCCAAAGCTATGTTAGATTAGCCTCCAGTAAACTAACACAGCTTTGGACAAATCATGGAAAATCGCCATCTAGTATGTAATCTATCTCTAAATGGGCAGCTGTTCATAGCTGTGTCAGTTTACTAGAGGTTAAAACGAATAAACCAACCATTTTACGGAGATGCACTGAGAATTGAGATGATTTTCTGAGGATGTAATAAATCGGGATGATGATGCAACCAATGTCGGGTTTGTCTAAAGACAAGGATTCATGGCCAAGCACCGTTTTGGGGACAATGTTGATAAACCCTCGGATGGAATGGGGTACCCTATTTGAGACAAAGCCATCTGTATCTTAATCCTATCACTTCACAAAGTATGCTTTATGGTACGGCAAGATATTTTGCTTCCGTTCAATGAAGGCAAAAACAAAGCGATTCATCCGCAAACATTTCTTTTCAGATGTTGAGATTTCCGTTCCCAGTTCCCACTTGTGCATGTCTGGTTTGCCTCAGCGATGGATCGCCCCCCATCCCAACCGTGCTTCATATAGACCTTTTAAGTACACCATGTTGTATGATATCAAATGTGTACGTATATATATATAATATTGAATTATTTATATCTATTTGGGATATCATACACTATGAGCTATTGACATTTATCAACCATACGAGGTATCAAATTATCAAAGCACATTTAGTTAGCAGCTAGCAAACTTCCGAGTTACAGACGGATGGTCTGGGTAAGTCTTCACACCATCATCTCAACTACATCATGTCAACCACATCATCAAGGAGTTGGGAGGTGAAGCAGTAAAGATCATACTCCAAGAGCGTGTGAGTTTGCTGGTGAGACCATGGAAGTAGCTGCGAGAAGAGGTATCGCACGGAGCTCAGTGAAGAGTAGGGAGACTTGGCTTAGGGAATGGGTAGGTCAATGCAGAGGTAGCTCATACTCTCCTTCGTTCATTAATGTATTCATCCAATCATTGGGTCACACTCCCAGTGATTCACTCACTCATTGGTTCAAAAACTCATTGCTTCATTGAGTTTATGCATCAATTCACTGACTACTCATTCGTTCATTTGTTCGCTCGTTCATTCATTCATTTGTTCGTTTGCTCGTTCGTTCATGCATTCATTCATTCCTTCAACCATTTGTTCATTCATTCACTCGTTCATTGATTCACTCAGACATGTTCTTTTTTCATGTCATTGGTTGCATGTCATTTGATTGGCATCTCAAAAACCATTTCCTCATTTGCTCATGCACCCCGCAACCTCAACTTTTCATTGCTTCTAAATCTCACAAACATTCCTACAGGCCACTTCCGACCACGGCCAGGCACTATCTGGCATCAATCATATCAGCATTTCATGGGGTATGAGCATCCATTGCCTGGTTCAACATTCATTGGGCGTCAACATGCGTCAACATATATTTGTTGAACCTTCATATAATGTTCATCCCCCATGAACTGCTGATACCAAGGACTTGGGAACTTGGGAACTGCTCATCTTTCAACATCCCTAACATCCCCCCCAAAAATCCCTGTGCCTCGATATGTCGTGCCACCAGTCTTCTAGGAGCCTGCGCCGCAACGAGATGCAACGAGCAAGACACAGTGGTGGTTATCAAATGTTATCAATGGGTGTCAATTAGCGTTGCTAACTGTAAATCTATGATCTGTTAATCAATAACTTTCAGAATCTACACATCGAATATGGCCAATTTTAATTTTGGATCAACAATGAATCTAAACCGTCTAAACCAAGTGGAAAAGCCATCAGCTTGACTGGGGACATTGCGCTTTCGATAAGGGATTTTTCCAACCATGATGATAATGAGATAATATATACTTGAGACGCAAGCAACAGTATGGGGATATATGGGGATGTACAGGCAAGCGCCCCCACAACCGGGGACATGACTCCCAATGTATAGCAAATACAATAATAGGGATAAGTATGTTCTAACCTCTTGGACTCTTGGTGTCATTTTCAGACGAACCCACGTGTTCAAGCAAGGTCGGAGAGCTAATGAAGCCAAGTTGGCGATGTATAAGAACTCTGTACCTTAGAAAACATTTGAAAATAGCTGGCAAAATGGATGCTCATCTCCTCAAATATGGTATGCTTGATTTGACCAATTCATGTAACAGCATTGTTCACAACTTGCAGAAAAACCCAAACAAAAAAATCACTAATTGCACCATCCGGTGCAATATTTCTAGAGGTTCAGCCATCAACGTATTTGACATAAAGGGATTTGAGGTCCCACACATTTCCACCCAAGTGACTTACCTTAGATACTGCCCCGAAAGTTGTCAACCCCTTTGTGAATCAAACCAAGTTTTCTCCAAAGCTAACTCGGATGGACCAGAACTATATGATCATATATCATAAATGTGACATCCATTTGGTTTTTCCCGCATTTTCCTGCCCAAATTCCCCATTTTCACATCGCAACGCTACAGCGTTCTTCGTTCCGCCAGCTTCCGTCACGGACACGGCCCCACTGAGGAGTTACGACCGTCACGGAACCGGAAACCGACAGAGGCCAGGCCCAGTGAATTCGGTGTCAGTTGAGCTGTCTGACTGTCTGCCATGATCTCTGGGCTGTATATTGAAACCTATGGAAAATATGGGAATCCATTGAGAATTGTGGAAGCCTATTGAAAATACATCAAGCAACCGATTTCAACGGATTTTCTAAGTGCCAGAAATATTGGGGAACATTATTGTTGCAGTATTCCATGGAAAACAACGGGGATGTTACGGCCGTCACATGTGGAGATCTAACTTAGCAAGAATCCTCTGACAGCTTGTAATAGATACTTGGCAGTTTCTGATTTATACAAATCTAGGCATCTACTTATGAGTACGTATTGCTATAATGAATAAAAATGTATCTCTAGTTGTACTATAATTATGAGATATTATGAGGATCTAGTCTAGTTGTATTATAATAAATACACACACACATATATATATATATATATCTTATAATCCATGATGATCTTGAAGACGATCAATGAAGCTGTGCCGAAGACATCCGTTGGCCCCACTGAGCCTGACTGATCCGCGCATGGCACAGTGCAACGGCCGGATCCCCAAAGGTTCGGCCATCGCTAGGGATCTGTCGGGGAAATTGCAAAAGACGCCGCCCGTTCAAACCTGGATTTCCAGGGTTTCAGTTGGTGATTCGAAAATATCTTAAATAAACTTTATTTTGATCATGTTTGGTCTGTAGATTTTGGGCATATGCGTTTAATCATTTGAAAGAAATATTGAAACATATTGGTCAGTTCCAATAGCTATTCATCAATTTTCACCCTGGAAAAACTTGGGTTTTCACCAAAGACCAGCAACTTTGAGTCGCCCCAGCAGTCTCACATCACTGAAAAACCACTTCAGGACTGGAACGAAGCACAAAGCACCAAGCAGTGACGTCCCCATTTTGCAAGATTCCTCATTAAGGTCCAAGCAACCAATAACAAAGCCATGGAGGTCATCATGGTCATCCAGTCCACTTGGATCGTGAAAATCCATGAAAATCCAGGTTGCAGGTGCGTTTGCATCAGGGTCGGCGTATTTCTTGGCCATCTTTGTAACTTGGATCTTGTGGTCTTCAAAGACATCAACTAAAACGAACATTTTTTGCTGATTTTCATCTTCATCAAGAACCCTGCTGCGGTAAAGTGGATTGGGCAATTTTTCTCTTCAAAATCAACTTTAGGCCGCCCCTGAGCACTTCGGCTCTGGCAAAACGAATTGTCCGCGCGGGCATTGGATCTACACCATGCAGCCGAAAAGGTTCAACGAAAACGCTGGAAACCATGTGGATGTTTTCATCTCTGCAAATTCGGATATCCTGTTAACCTGAAATGTTCGCTGGTTTTGCAACCGCTTCCGCTACGACCAACCATTTGCAGAGAGGGCGCAGAAAGGGCTATTGAAACAGTTTACCCGAAATGCATTTCAGTGAAATAGTTTCAGATCCTGAAGATATTGGTAAAGTGGAATGTGGCTTACTTTGGTCTGAACCTGCAGGCCCTTCCCTTGTACTGGACGATTTACTTGGCCTTTTCTCTGAAGCGATTTGAATGAACTTAGATCTGTACATTGCTTGGGTTTGGAGTGCTTTACCTGATTTTGTATGTGACGGATGATATTTTCAGGCTGCACAGTGTAGAAAACTGATGCAGCCAGCTACAACAGATCAGTGCCATTCCAAGCCACTATCCACAGTGTCATAGGACACTGCCAGCTTCAAAATGCCACCATGCCAGCAGTTCTGATATCATCGTCTTTGAAGGTCACAAGTGCTGAACTGAACTACTCAAAAATGTTGCAATGGTCTCTCCAACATTCAAAATGAACCAAGTGACATATGAAGGTTCAAGTTGTCAGTTCCAATATCTTCCAATGCTACACTTTGTAGCAAAAATAGAAAATCATCAAATTGCACTCCGGCACTTCAGATTCCAAGAATTCTTTAAAAAGAATCTCGGGCGCGAAAAACAAGGGTCCCCGGTCCTCACCACGGGCAGCCAAAAGATGGGAAGGAACACAAAGGAGGGGAACTCGGATCGCCTGAGCCCACGATGTTGGGGGTATTCTACCCCCATGAATTTCTTTGGGCGCCCTAGTACTCACACATCCCAAAAATCGCCGAAAGTCTGTTCATTGGTCCAGTCAGCGATACTTTCGTTCAACAATTTTCATCCTATGGAGCTATCTTTACATCCTTCTGCCTTGAATTGCTAATCGGCATTCCCCGCCCGCGATTTATGGCTCAAGAACTGAACATTGATACCCCTTTTTCCTGGCAGGCAAAGCATCATTGTTTGTGGTTCTCCTGCCAATTGAATGATGAACACCATGATTTTCCATTTATTCCTGATTCAAATATGTTCAAATCTCACGTGTCTGAAGCATCAAACCACCCTCCCGTAATCAAACATGGCAATCCAAAATCCTCTCAATAGATAAATGCGATCCAAGTCATAGCTGGATGATTCTTCCCCCAGTCATATAGAGGGTTCTTGAGATAAGGGTACCCCTAGATCAGCCATTTTCATGGGATCCATCATAAACCATCCGGCTGTTGTGGTATATACCGTATTTTAACCCCATTTATGGAAACCTCATGAAACCTCCATATGGTAGTAGGTAACCCCAGGTAACTTGACTCATCCCCATCCTCCACCGAGGCACCATCACCAGAAGAGAGGCGCCTCCTTGCGAAGGCCGCACCTTGGAGATCCTGGACGATGCGTTTTCGCAAGAAACTATGGTGGTTAAATAGTGGACATATTGGATGATAGTAATGGGTTATGGGATATGACAATAAAAATCTTTAATCGGCTATGAACATATTGGGATATGATTGCCAGAATCAAATTGGAAATAATATCAATTCGGTGAACCGTATTCCCTTAAATACTCCAGACAGATTTCAACTTCCCACATAGTTTCTTAATACAATGTCATATAAAAAATGGTGTTATCGTGATGATCACATTGGGATATTCGCGGGATATTCATGGGATATTGAGGGATATGAATGGCAACAACAGAAATGAAGAATGGATTATCAATGGGATACTCATGGAGTATTATTCCGATATTGATGGAATGTTATAGTGAATACCAATGAGATATTGATCAGGTATGAATGGAATAGTGGTTAATACCATCCGGAAATCAGCTACATGACTTGCTGGAGAATCCTCGGTTTGGTTTGAAGGTGGTGCCCCGCAGTTTATCATAAGTTGGTTGACAGGCCAACCGATACTATAGGTATCCCTACCATAAATCCGGGTCAATCTGCTCATAAGCCAACTTAGCTGAGTATGGGGCACCACCTCCTACTGCTAGTAGACATATTTAGTGTTTCAAGTAGTAGTATATCTACTCTTAGCAACAATAACTAGAGTGTCTATAAATCCTTGCTGTGAGTTTGTTAGTCACAAAAATAAAGATATTGACATCTCTGGATATACTGACTACATGTGATCATTTGTTTTCATATACTGGATAGGCTATGGGCGTCTGGGTATGCATATATGTAACAAGACGCATTTTGTGAAAGTATTAACAGAAACTACCATGTGTGCATATATATATATAACAGTCAAAATCAAAGTATGGCTTCGCCTGAACAAATTAGGGTGGAGCTATGGGTATCCACAAACGGACGTCAAAAAAAGGGAAATCTGACGACTTCAACGGATTTATTCAAGGAATGTGCCTCAACATTTTTCCAAAATTCGAAAGAAGTTTGTCTTATTAAGAAAACGAGTATCTAGTGGGTTTCGGTATCACCAACCACAAAAGCATGTGAAACCAACGACATAATCAACCATGGGACCGCATGGGACTGTTGCCATCCAACCGGAAACACGGAGATCCGGACAAACAGAAGTGAAAGCTATTCCTATAATGCCAGCAAAGTTAAGTGTAAACCATTTCTGGCAAGACAATGAACCGCATTTGAAACAAAGGAACACTCTTTTACTCTCCACCATAACAATCCAACTATCCCACACAGAGTGACAACAGCTCTACTTCCACCATCGCACACGCAACAAAGTTGCATGAAGAATCATTAGTCAAGTTTGCAAACCATACGACTACGTCAAGTGCAGTATTCCCGGAGTCTCAAAAAGATCACAAAATCACCTGTTGACTCGTGATGGAAGTATGTCAGACGCATCTGAACAACAAACTGTCAATGAGACCGGGCGAGTACATGTATTTACATGGATTTACGACCTCACTAACAATCATTGGAGTAGTTTGATCAAACATGCGCAATCAATGACTCAGTCCTTTTGCCGTTCCAGCGGTGGTGGAAGGGCCGAACTCCACAATGAAACGCGCCAAATGTAAATCTTCCTGGGAGATCTCCGGACAAGGTATAACCAACAAACAATGGGACTGATAAAGGCAAAGAATATGGGAAATATTGTGTTCAACCACTCCAGGCGGCAAAATGAATATTGTGGACATATTCCCCAAAGATATTTCTCATTTGATGTTTTTGCCATTTTCACTGACAAATTCAGGCTTTCACATGCTTTCACCACATCAAACCTGGGTGGCAAACCGTGAGTCCAAATGACGCGTATCACGTCGACCTTGGACCTCAGTCAGAATAGGGTGGACCCAGCATGGTCCAGCTAAAGGCCTGAAATCGCCCTGTCTGGTTATTTTAACATAGCTGTGGTATAGATGGCCTATTCATTATAGATGAATTATGATGATTTATCCATTAAAAACAGTGATTTTCCGTGCGATAAATGACGAGAGGGTATAAGTTGGGGTTTGAAATTTTGTCACTATCAGAACCATGAAGTGGTAGCCTTCGGTTTGGGTTGGGGGGGTCCGGTCATATCCAGGTGGGTGGGGTCAACATTAATTTGATGCAACCTGGCAAGTGGAAGTGTCCTGTCTGAGTGTTGGTACACCTTTTGACCGGAAATCCGAAGTACAGGTATGAGGCTATCCATCCTCCAGACCCCAAAAAGTTTCTTCGCAGGACTTGCCAACGCGAAAAAAACAAACTCCGCATATAATGACCCTCTGGTGCACCCAACAAAATGAAATCAAACCATTCGTAGACTATTTATCCATTAAGAAGATTGTGATTCTCTGTTGCTACCTTGGATTGCAAGTCGCTTAACGCACTTCATTAGATCACCAAATGAAATGGCACAAATTACTATTTGAGACCACCCTTCAAAAACCAGCTGGATCTGTTGGAAGTTGAGAACCAAAACTTGCAATTTTCCAGAACAGAAGATGATCATAGATGATCATTGATCATCCAACATCGGAAATCATGGGGAAGTCCAAAGATTGCCAGAGCTATCCTCGGTCTCCTTTGTGACGGCTGGACATTTCCAAGTCACATCCGTCCACTGATCCTGTGGTCTGAGGAGATACATGGTCACATAGATTGGCCTCAGAGTCGCAATGAAGATTTTCCGAAATATATCATGAGGTATCAATGATTTTCAGATATTTTCAGAAATACGTTCAAGTCATGAAAAAAACATGCTTTGTCATGCGTAAGGTCCTTTTCAACCGACCCCAGAAGATGTTTCCTACTCCCCAGCTACTTCTGGAGTGTCACTCAAATGAGTTCGAGTGGTGCAGAGAGAATCTGAGAGATGGTCCGCTTTCAAAATCTGCAGTTTACATATGCTACACCTATACGTGCAAAGCGCGAAGATATCTGAAATATTTGCATGACTACTCGCATGAGTCACATCAACAAATCATAACAAATCCACGCCTACGCGCGCCAGTCCTTTGGAGCAAGAACCAGTGTTCCTTCTCTCAGCAAACAACACATCTCTTGCGGGTCAGCAAGAACCTCACTAATCTCACCACATTTTGAGGCGATGTTTCAAACCCATTTTGGACATATAGCCTGATATCAAAAATCTCACCCGTCCATTTTTATCATGTTTCACTTTTCGCAAAGCACAGGTTCCATGGCGTTTACGCCGCCCCTCAGTGGGTTTTACTCCCTCCCAAGCTTGGCCCCAGGACGGATGAGTTCCAATCTCATTGAGTTTCACCTCTGGAATGACGCCCCTAGCAGGCCTGGCTCTTGGTATAGGGCGCTCCTAGAATGGGATTGGGGAATTCGTGGTATGACTCTTCCAGTAATGGTCGCTAGTGTTGTGACTGGAACACAAAGTTAAGTTTGTCTGACGGTCTGCGGTCTGAAACTTTGAGGATGGGCTCCAACTCAATCCGACTCAGACAAAAGGATGATGTGCAAAAAAGCTGGACCCTTCTGCTTTAAGCCTTGGGATTCAGTCAAAATGGTCTCCAACTCAACCTTTTCACGCTGTTCAATACTATCATAAACTCGTCAAAAAATGTCAATAACCTCGTATAAATTGCTGCTAGTGGCAAGGTGTGCCAAGAACCGTTGCCAGTCTCCAGACCCCAGACCCATATGAAATTGTGAGTCCCAACAAGTCGTGGCAATGGGAAATCCCGTATAAATGAAAGTTTTAATGCGAAAATCATCTATTGATGGTGGATATTCCATTGCCATGTGATCAGCGGAGGGTGCACAACACTCAGCGGTTGACATCCTGAGATTCCAACACCCTCCAGCCGATGGCATCCACAAATTGGGCTATGCACCAAAAGCCTCGGGATCCCGGAAATGGAGGGATCGACTGAAAGCCACTGAAAGCTTCCATTTTCCCATGGCTTCCTCTCGAAATGTGCTCAAAACAACCAAATCATTGGAATTTTGAGAACTTAAAACAGCTGACTTGCGATGAATCAGGGTGTTTAAGATATTTAAGATTGCTATGTCCAAAACCTGTGGATCTCCGCGAATAAAGCCTCATCTTCTGACACGCCCAGTTGGGGCCCAAATCTCTAGCAAATCCCAAACACTCCATTCACTGCAAGCAGCAGTGGGTGACACTTCCTGAGACAAGTCATTTCTTATCTTTAAAATCTAGCTTCTCAAACCATCCAATATCAGCAATGTCTGCAATTTCCGATTGGCAACAAAAATATCCCAATTATCCATGGCATCCATGGTCAGTGCACTTCCCAATCCCTGGCATATCCTGGCAGATTCCTCGAAGTCTAGAGGCCAAAAGTGAAGGTTCGACCAGGCTTGAACTCCAGGCCATGAAGTGCCTGAAAGTTTCAGCCGTGGAGACGGACTGTGAAGATGCCGTTCTGAGTTCGGATATGTTTCCGAAGAAAGATTGATTGCTGTGGGAACTTCTGTTATAACTTTCTTAATCATCCTTGACATATCGCATCTGGAACCACACTTGAACTGCCGCATCTTTTGCGGAGGAGACTGTCTCCAAGCATAGATGAAAGGTCAAACAAATTATATAATGTCATCCCCACATGGCTAGGCTGTTTCTCATTGGGAGTGTACCATTTGAGTAGCAGCTAACATATGCTAACATCACAAACTCGCAGGGTTCCCCACCTTGAATGACCCTCAATCATCAACGAAATAAGGGGGAGGCCTCCTGCATCCCCTTTCTGTTCTGTGCTCGGATGATGCCGTAGGTGGAAAAATCTGGATCCTCAGAGCAGAGCATACAGGAAACTGTACCGGATCCAAAACCAAAATGAAGTAATCTTTGGAAGACAGTGACAGATACAGTGTATCTGGCAGTATGAGTTGGGAACAGTTATGTCACAGAGTCGGCATTGACGACTCTGCCACTTTTAACTTTTGATCATCAAGAGGGGCGATTGTAGTTCAAACTTAGTCTCGGGCCCGCAACAATCTACATTTCTTGCCACTTTCACTCCAACCATCTGAATCTAGCCCGAGATCTTGACCGCAAAGAGACAATTATTTTCAGAAGCCCAGTTGTGTGTCCCATATGATCCACATGACATCACATGACACTGAGCACGTCGCATCAAGCTTGGGTGCTTCCTCACCTTCCTCTGTAATGATCAGTTGATCCATGACCTGGGTCGGCTGGGTATCCATTGCCTTCCCCGCTGCACGCGTTGCGCGAGTCATTGAGGTCACGATCCAAAAATCAATAGAATTTGTCTCTACTGAAGGGTTGCAAGCAACTCCGACTATATATCTTGATTCCAGGTTGTTTGTCACATTCCGTTGCAACTGGTGCCGATTTTTGTTGCCAATTTTAGACCATTCCTTGGATATCATGTTAAGTATCGCTCATGAAGATAGAAAAAACCGATATGATTGGAGAACCAACGCTCACGGCCGTAAAGTGGGGTAACCCAGCCATCAAAAAGATTTTCTTAAGGGTATGCGCCAAAGAAACACTGAGATTCAACCCCAGTTTGTAGTTGAGGTCCTTTTTCCGGGCTTGTCAATCTTATCAATCACTTGCTTCCACTTACCAACTTTCTCTTCAAGCTTTTGCTTGTCTTTTTCATTAACCACTTCACGGGCCATTCCGCCGTCCTCCCCCAGCTCTGTGCCGCTTGGTTTCCAAACCCACAAGGGAAACGCGATGGTCGGACGTTCTGCTTCTCCTCGAACGGACCTAAAGGGGTCAACGACTCGACTAAAACCAGCGGCCGCGTGGGGGTGATTTTGGAGATTTCACCAACCATATCCACTCATCAAATAATTTGCAAGCATCAACTTATGCTGAAATCAACAATTATCCGATTTTACTACAAATAAAAGTGAGCAACCTGTATGTACATATACCGCGTGTGTATATGTCTATAAAGACAATCAGTTTTTCTCCTTAACCTTAAGTCGCAGGCGTTGAAACAACCCCTCCAGTAGGGATGAGGTGGTCAGAAGTTTTTCACAGCATCAAAGGGTCTGAATCTGCTTCAACTGACACAGTATGCTGTCCCCCAGGCCTAATTTACCATACTAATACCGCTAGTTTTATCGCCATCTGCGTTATCACCTCATGCCTGGACCCCAAAGGACGCAACGCTGACACCCTGGAACCTGCTGTTGGGTTGCAAAGCTTGGCGAATTCATCATGATCGTTTTAGGACAATGATTTTTCAATGTTCATGATAAACATCCACAAATCGGAATCATTCTGGTCATCATGAACATTGAAATTGACAAAGAAATTACCCCACCAGAAAATTAACGTAGATACGGAAAAACGAGCATTTGTAGCTGATTTTCTTTCCCGGAAACCATTCTCTTCCACTTCCATGGTGAATGTCCGCACGGCTAATCCCATCCCCATGCCTTCTTTCTCCAAATCAACAAATAAAATACTACACCATAGTTTCTAGGGCGGCATTTCATCTTTGGGGGGAAGCATTTACTTAATATGTCCTAATATTTTGGGATATTCAATCCCACTATATCCCTTTAAATGCTATGAATCATCTACGAGAACATCAGGGGGCAGAAAAAGATATGCCTTACAGCCTTTGAACTAACATGATCCACTGATCTGCCATATCCAGCTGCATTCATTATCCACGAACTACCGGAAAATCACCGTTTATAATAGCTAAAACCATCCATAACTGGGCTGAACCTATACCATGTTCAACGACCAGAGAGCAAATCCCTTTCAGCGAAGTACATTATCCATGATCCACATGGGATTTTCCAGATCGTTAGTTTACCAGGTCGATAGATCCGATAGTCTCTGGTTCCCACAGTTTCCCACTCCCGATCCTGGGCAAACCCCGACGCTGGATCCTCTCCGTGCGTTTGATACCTTGTGACGGCAGGGCGGTGATGCGGAAGGCGGTACAACTGGAATATCACTAGAATATAGTGGAAAATATGTATTTTATATAAGGATACAACATCATATAACTACATGACTGGATGATAAAGGTAATAATACAGGCATATACCTGAGACAAAAATGCGATATGACTGGCACATGAATAGAACACAGAGGTTAACGAAACTGGAATATAAGTGAAACAGCAAGAGCTCGGGATATCATTTTTTGGTTGCCCACCAAATATTCCTGTTGATGCTAGATATCTTGTTGTTGTTTGTATCTGATAGCACGATGAAATCACCACTATCATTGGGAACTGGAGGTATCAAATCAGAGATTAAATGTACGAAGTAAGACCTGGGCATTTGATAGCAGAGGCGACAGGATAGAACCAATTAAATCCATTTTATTGGGAGATAGCATGACGAAATCGGAACAAACAATGGTAAATGGAGATACTCGAGATGATATATAGCAACCAATGAACATATGGGGTTAACAAAACACTATGGGGAGACATGCAATCCATTTTAATCTATAATGATCCATGAGAATCATTGAACTAGAGCTATTTCACCAAAACGGGTATGGCATGGTATGACCATGCCAACCAAACAAGGGCTTTTGGCGAACCACAGATGCTTCAGGTTCGCACCATATCCTGGCTGGGTTGTACCAAGCATCTGGTAGCTGTTCTGAGGCTCCAACATATTGTCCGCTGATGCATGCCTGGAACGGGAAAGGAAGGTGGGCTACCGTCTACCGTTGTCAAAAAAAGCACCATCAAACATAGCTGGGAAATCCCCAGCCCAAGGTTTTTGGGAAAATTATGGCGGATTGTCAATTGCCATGTTGACACCAAAGGCTACTCCATTCTCATGAGAGCCTCAGAAGAGAAATCACAGAACTGGAAATGTAGCGTTCAACCTCGGCGTGCCGTCCCAGCTGACCTTGGAACCTTGGATTTTTCAAGCTGTGAAACATTGACAATATATACCTTATAAAACAATATCATGATATATCATGATTATAGTTATACCGTTATACCAGTTATACCTGTACCGGCTTAAAGGAAGTGGTCCCCAGGGTCATCAAAATTCCACTCATCCTCGTTGTATACAAAAGTATGAAGACATCCTAATGTTAAGTTCATATTAATAAGCAGCCCGAATTAATGAACACCCGCATTCCAAAAAATGTTTGGCACTACTACTTTGCGTTGCCCCGCCCTGATAATAAACATGTGCGACCCCCCGGATAAAACAACACCCTGCTCAGAAAGTCTAATGTTGTGGTATGTCAGGATATAAATGTTTCTCAATGGTATTGATTGTTTTTTCATGGTTGAGCAAGTAATGTTTTGAAGGGATGGACCATGCCCAATCTCACCATCTCACCCCATTGGGAAGGAGGTTGCCACTGAAAAGAGAAATCGACCCATTGGCAGGCAGGTTGGTCGCTTTTTTCATGTTTGACAAGCTCTAGTTTTTTGTACCTTCTAGGCCGGGTTGTTAATACGAACTTGTCATGGTTTCTGATCTTTATCAATGAGCTCGGCCCCTTGGCCCCCTTGGCCTTGGCCCAAAAAACCTCTCTTTTGGGCCACTGGCAGTTCCCACGTGGTAGTAGCGATCTTGCTCACATCCGAAGTAGACGCTATCTGCCGAGACCTGGCCCCGCAAAAGGCTGGTCATGTGGCTGGTCATGTTTTTGCCGTTTGGTCAATTGTGGGATTGACAATTTAGATTGATTTTGACTAGTTTCTACCAGAAATTGCTTTGTACAACGACGGCCAAAAAATGGGGGAAATGATGAGAATTTGATAATCCATTCAATTTGAGGAGTACTTATTCAATACTTTTCGTGGATATGAAAAACCTGAAAAAATCAGCTGTAGGTTCCATGGTGATGGTAGTTCTGAGTCCGGACTTCAGCTGAATCAACCACTCAAACGCCCGTGGGACGTCCTGAGATTAAACAGTTGGAAACAGCAAGAATCTGGTAGCGCAAAAAAACGAACACTTAACAAACACCAACTATTCCAGAAGTGGTAAAGATCGTGCCAGTATTCAAATTGTTCTTGGTCATTTCTTGCTGACTGGATCTTGTGATATTTAGCTCTTGGCGAATTAAAAAATGTCTCCAGCACGTACGCACAACACAGGCCTCAAAATATTCCAATCAATCGTGCCCTGTAGACAAACAACGCTTCAACAACACCCGGGATCATCCACCTTTTCACCACATGGAGGTTTCCTAAAATGGTTGTAACCCTAAAAATAGCACATGTTAATATGTTTTTCCTTTTACAAGCCGTCCGTTTGGGGGTACCCCCCATCTTGTTCACCATTTTTCAGCGTCTCTCAGATCCCAACGCAGTCACGGAATCGCAGCTGTAAACGCCACTCCCAGAGACGTTTCCTCCCAAGGGCATCATGGTTTCGCGCGAGCTTAAGATACACTGCACTGCAAGCACGTGATTTTCTCAAAAAGCGGGATCATGAGATATAATAATTAGCCATCAAACATGTCCACACGATAATTCATCCATCTACCTGTATATATAGCGATTATATAACCATAACCAATGCTCACCTAGCTGTATCTTGACAGATTGAAACCAAACGTGTCATTTCTGGAGCTTAGGACTCCACAAAAAACACCCCCCGGTCCTTTGATGAAGGTGTTCGGCCAATGGATACTTTCCACTTTGCATCCGGTCAGGCTCCTGTTGCATAAGGACATGGCACAAGCAGCTAGAAATGGTGGATTTCACCGAAAGTTGGATGCTGGAGAATGGGGATTTGATAAATAGAAATGAGCTGAGCAGCAACAGCAAAACAAAATCAACAAAGAAACTGCTGTAATCTCCCCCAAAAATTCCAAAACTGGGATGGCTCTGAGGTGCACACGTAGGTTGGCTTGTGAACACCTGAGGATCCCACCAGCTAAACACCCCGGGATCTTGCCATCCACACCTATTGTGACATCCAGACCTCCTTTCATAAAGCAATTAGTATCGACTAATAGATGTATATATATATATATATATTTACACATTGATATATCTAAGCCCATACATCTATCACTTGGTTTTATATAGATATCTACTATGATTGTATATATATGTAATGAACAGAATAATGTATAATCCCATACATCGAATACAATATGCATCCGTAAGATATATCTGTATATATAGTAAACTAGTCATATAGTACAATCATTTATCCGACAAGAATCCCCCATCATCTACCTGCATGAGATCGCTCAGCTGAGACACAAAACCAAGAGCCATGACAAATTCCGCTGTCAAACTCCACGGGCTCAACGTTGTCCGATCCTCGGGAAACCGAAGATTCCCCTGCTGTGATTCGGAGAACGAGGGTGCATTGAAGTGTGTGGGGAATATAGCTCACTTACCTGAAAATAGCTGAAATAAGGATATTCATGGATGATCTCCCTTACCAACCATCATTCCGGTGACGTCGCAGTGAAGTCGCTATAATTACAACAGATATGTAAAGCTCCAAACAGATAGACAAGTGATGTGTCATTATTTTTGTAGGGTTTTATGGTTCTATCTTCTGGGAACCACACATATTCATCAGATACAGTAGAATATGTTATATTATATATACACGATTCTATATGGGGCTGACCATTTGTATATTGATATACGACACAATATGTTCATGTATACATCAACGCTGCTCCTTGAACATGTATTTAGTGTCAGACTGCATCCCGGCGTGTGCCAAAACTTGGTTTGATTTTGTACCTTGGGGCCATGAAGTGTGCCACTTTTAGGCACATCTCAAACATGGGATAGATCCAAAGTTTAGGATCCAAGTCAATATCTTGAAAAATCTTCGAACAACGAATCTCAACCTGTTGGTTCAATCTCCCAATCTTTCTGCTGGTTCCCTCCATTCTTGCTGGTTCAATCAGTTGAATCCACCCCTGTTTTGTTGGAACTAAGAGTCGCAATAGTTTACTGCTGAGCTTGAGCACCTCCCAGCTGAGTGCCCCCACGTGATGAGACACCCGGAGGCCCGCAAGGAGAAGCATTGGTCAGCACCAGATGCGGCGATGTCGACTGAAGTGCGTAAGGTCGTTCTTTGTAGCCACAGCATGGTCGAAATTCATCCCCAAACATGGCATGTCACTGGGGATATCATGGGGTTATCAGGGGGGTATCATGGGGATATCGCCTTTCCTCACCTGGGTTTGGTGGTAATGGACTCAATACCAAGCAGCATGGGGATATCATGGGGGATAAAGCGAACTTGAGTGAAGATGTGGGACAGCCCCGAGCTAGCATCTCAATAGCAAAAATGGCGATAAAACAGTGGATTTTGTGGTACCGTATTTGCAAACACACCCATTTTGGTTTGTCTGAAAATTATGAGAGCACCTCAAACACCAAAATCTCATGATTGATCGTGATTTTCTCCATCTATATTATATTTCTAGACATGGCAGGCGGCAGCACTGGCCCAAAATCTCTAGCAGTCCATAAGCATGGCTTACTGAAAGCTGAATTTTCACCAAATTCCAGCCCAAAAAACCCGGCCTGGGTTAGCAGTTGCCGGAAATGGCCCCCATAGCTGGGTCCCAATCAAATCTGTTTTGATCCCCTACATTCACCATGGTTTCTGGGGGCGTCTAGCATTGGAGGGATGGGGTGTACTGCTCTCTGGTGAAAAAAAACAGAATGACCTCCTCTGTGATGGTGGGCAGTGACTTTTCGCGCGCCTGCGGCGATTGGATTGGTTCAGAACCAGCTACTTTGATGATCCCAACTGAAAGGTCCTGCAGGCCACTGATTTCTTGGCATTTTAGTTGTTTCAGAAAGAGTCTCCAGTGTCCATCAACGATAACATGATACCATCTACACATTCAATTTTTGTCACAATTTTCATGACTCATACTCATGACCACAACAACCCCAACAAACTTTCTTTTTCCCAACATAAAACCAGTATAATATACCGCGCAGTTTCTCCACAATGTCGGTTTGTCTGAAATATTGTACACTCAGTACACCCAATTCCAATGGGTTATCATCATTTTCCTCATTTAAATTGTGGGGGCATATGCCATTTGCGGACATACCCCACGTTTGTTGGCTATATTACTTTATATGGGCCATATGGGTTTGTCTGAAAATGAGGCACCCCTAACAAACACATGCTTTATCATCGAAGATGCATTTTGAAGGTATACCCCAGTTTTGAACAAATCCATATTCCATTCATCTGGCTGAATTACAATCATTCACTACTTGTAGCCTGAAAATGGCTGAAACTCGCGGCCATTTGAGCATGGTTCCCTGTATACCCTTGTCCTCATTGAGGCCTTGACATCACGACCTGAGGTCATGATCAAGTGTATCCAGACATATTTATCCATATCAATTCCATATCACATATTATTGGTGATTTCCATTGCATTTCCATTAGCATCCCATTAATGCTGGTAAAAAAACCCACGCTTTTCCGTCAGTTTCCGGTCTTTCAGGTCAACAGGTTCCACCCAGTTCCGCACCTCAGACTTGGTCATCCGTTGGAGGATGTACCACACGGCCCAAATGGCCAGGATGGCCGCCTATCGGCACGAAACGGGCTATCAGAACCCCTTCGGGGCTGCAGCAAACATGTGGAAATTCATGGGGGCTTACACGTTAAAAGGTGTGTACATGTATATCTATATCTATATATATATACATCATATGTTATACTGGAAAAACTAGGTCATCAGAAACTACAATAAAATTTGATATAGTAAAGTACAATATAACCTAATACAACATAAGAAAATCACAGATGATAAAACAAAATAAAAACAACATAGAATAATATCACATAATACAAATATAGTTTAACAATACAAAATAATACTATATGATACAATATAACAAAAGAACATGAAATATATAATATAAAATTGCTTAACAGAAGATACTGTAATATAGTGAAATAAAACACAAATTTGTCTTCAAAATATACTAGAATTACACAAATAAAATCATACGTATATAAAATACAACAAAATAAAACATAAAACATAAAATCATACCATATAATATTTAAAAAAAGAAATTGTAAAATAATAACATGAAATGTAATATAACATAATGTAATACAATACACTATAATTTAATGTAACATACAATAACAATGTAATACAATACAATGTAACATACAAAAACATAATGTAATGTACAATAATTTAATGTAACCTAATACAGTGTAATGTAATGCACTATAAAATAATATAATACAATATAGTATAGTATAGTATAGTATAATCTAATCTATCATGGAAGAGCGGGGGGGTGTCTGGATAAGCCTGGATAAGCCATGGATAAGCAAGGATGATCATCAGAAAAAAAAAGTGACTTTCTGGAAATCCATTGCAAGTTTAGGAGGTCCAAGAATGATTTGACCTGGATTTTGAGGTGGGGGTTGGGGGACTAGAGACTTATGAAGGCTTCATAAGGGCTTAGGCTGGATAAACCAGAATCACCAAGCTATTTGCAACCTCCCAAAAAATGACCCCTCAGGACCCGATCCCCAAAATTGCCAAAGTTGAGGAACAATGGTGAACCCACATCGCAACCACTGCAAAAATCCCAATGCCCTTTGTGACTTGTGGCTTAACCCACCCATCTCTTTGGACAAGCACTGGATAAGGAAGTTCAACAAAGAGGTATACTCCAAAATAGGACAATTCTACTAGTAAACCTATGAGCTTCTAGAACAGTCGATTTTGGGGTATTCAATTTTCAGAAGAAACTAGCCAGTCGATCAATCAATGGCCAAAAGCAAGGGCCATTTGCCAAGTCTTGACCGCCTTCACCATACAACTTGTGAAATGATCCGTCCACCGTTTTTACTCCGGCTACAATTGGATACACATGATTACACATGGACTTTGCATACTCTGAACAAGTCACTGGACAAAGGGGTCCTTTTCCACGTTCAACCCTCCAGTCTAAGGGTGGTCACCAATGTTGCTTTGGCTTAGTTCACCAGTTTCCCTCCTGTTTGAGGGTTTGAAGGTCACTGAAAAAGATTAGCAATGATGAGTCATCATCCCCCTTTAGGGTGGGACACTTGTTCAACATGTTTGAAACCACCCACCAAATGAACACGTTCAATATTCTGTGGTTATACCCTTGTAATCCCCATTCCGGATTCAAACTGAACACACCCATCTATGGGTCCCAAATATGTGCTTTTCCCTACCTCCACCATGGGGGTTTTGAAAATATGAATGGGGGATGGGGGGAAAATCGCATCCCCATATGCAGGCCTCAAGCATCACCATGAGTGAGCACCATGGTAGCCACCTCGGTGATTGGAAATGGCAGTTCGAACTGCATCGATGTGAGTTGATTTCACCATCTCCAAGGTTTTCACCTTATGAAAACATCAAAAGTGCAGCTTTCTCAAGGCCCTGACCATGGGGATTCAAGCGATTCGCTTGGCAGCGCCATTGCAAGCCGGGAAAAAGGTTGCACGCTGCTTCAGACGACTTCGGCTTCTGGGAATCTGCAGTTGAAGTTTAGTCAAGCTCATGGAATTCGCAAACTGAACACTTCTAAGGAATTTTGGGGAAAAGATGATGGAAATGGAAATTAAATAAACCTAACAGCAGCAAATCCTTAAGGCGAGCTATATAACTACCTTCGTCGAGCCACTGGCAACAGCTGGCTCGACTCCGCCGGAATCTGGAATGAAGAACCCAGGTATTCCATCAAACAATCCAAAATAAGAACGTTCATATTTAGCATTCTTTTAAGTTGCAAGTGAACATCAGAAAAAATGGAGAAAAAATCACCGAGCTATGGAGAATCCCAAATTTAGTTCGATAAGTTTCTTCGGGGATCCGCCTCCGGCACCGGCGGTTCCAGCTCCGTGGGTTCGTAGGTGAACTCTGGGGGAGGTGGTCGCGGTTTGGTTCTAGAACCTCGGTCTCTGGGTGCTCATTTCTATTAAAAATATGTTATAAAAACAATTCAGGTGAATCTTATATAATATTTCTATATCATCTATATCGTTATATATTGTTGTTAGTATTCTATGGGAATTTGGATGAGCCGAAAAAAATCTAATCATATGTTGAGAGTCTAAAGTAATCGTATACCAATTTAGGCACATTGTTATTGGACATATGTGAATTTATAGGGACCAACATTGGGAATGTGGGAATGATGGCAAACCAATGCCATAACCCTACCGTGAATGGTGATAGTAAACATACCACATAAAAATTGTGTTTTGGGGGATTGTTTAGTGTTTGGCTTACGACATCATGGACACAATATGAGAACTGAGAACAGTATGGGAATGGGGGTCCCTATAAATTCCACCCATTGATGGCATTTGGCTTTCTTTAAGCTCTTGATAAATCAGTTTTGTATCATTTGGGGTTGAATTATACCAGTTTTCACTAGCGATGTTCTTTGAAAACTGGGATTGGATCAGACTTTGCTGGGTCCTATTGGCAATTCTGCGGCTTATTGCATTCCCCCAAGCTGGTTGATTTTATATCTCACCTTTTGATTGAGCCACCAAGGCCTTATAGTAGTTGGATACATCTCATTTTCTGGGGAAATCTATCTTCAAAGTTGCCCATGCCCCTTGCCATAGCCCCTCGGAACTGGGATAACGGCAATAGAATCACACCAACAAACAAATATAGAAAACATAAAATCCATAAACACGATATCAACCATAAATCCCATACATACTACACCTATACGCATTCCATATATAATTCCTATACCTATACGATTTGATCTCGCATAATTCCTACTTTACATCCACCATAGGCGTCCCATATCAAGCCAGCAGGCCGCCTAAGCCCCATATAAAACCCACACAAATCCCGTACCGATCCCACACGATGCCCACATAAGATACCCGATATGTATCCGATATCCTATATTTCCCATCTGGATCTCAAATCTCAATCTCATCTCAAAAGCAGAAAAATCCACATATCACTCTCCACAGGGAAATAAGGTTGAACATCAGTTTCCTCATTACAACGGCCACAAATTGGAGGTATTTTGGTATACCACATTCCTAAGCAAACCCACCTGAACATCATCCCAGGTAAGCTGGGTAATGGGCTCCACCAACATTTCACTGGGGTCACCTCACATACCAACATAATAGCCTAAAACAACCACCATGCATCATAAATCAACTAGCTTCCATATTTTGTCACCCCAGTCAGGAAAATATCAACATATGTATTATCAACATGGTTGATCATCTAGAATAAATATCAATGGGATTATCTACAATACGGTTTTTCACCTTTAGCAATTACGCAATATCTAAAGCACCATCAATATCAATGCGAATATTTTTTCATCGATATGTATCTGTATACATGTTGAAACATTACATCAGGCAAATATATATATATAATCATAATCACATAATATAATATTGTATATACATAGAATATCAAGTGTGGACATGACATATCATACATGGCTATGAATCAAAACTTTGGCACCGAATGGTACACCAGAATAGCTGGTAAATGGATTGTCAATCCCCCAAATAGGGTAATTTCATAGGTTTTGACCGGCATCAGTTATATGTATGTATGTATATATATATATATATCTATACACATATTAGAGATATATTATATAACCTCCAGTTGATATTTCCGGCTGATGCTTCCATGTATATATAATTATATATATATATATTTATTATACATATATAAATTACATCAGTTGCATGATGTGATATATCACATAAACATTCAAAAACATATGCATACAACCATATACACACACACATATATATATAGATACAAATATAGATTTATTAAAAAAAAAAAAAAAAAAAAAAAAAAAAAAAAAAAAAAAAAAAAAAAAAAAAAAAAAAAAAAAAAAAAAGTATATAGAACATTATAGAACTAGATCAATATGTAGAAATGATATGAATTGATTTTTTCGACAGATCGTATATCAACATCTTTCAAAACCTTCAGCCTGGGCTCCCCCAACGCTCCGAGGCCGTCGCCGTCTCCGTGGGCTGCGACAGGGTCCGACTGCGCAGCGTCTCGGTGCGCAGCGACGAGGTGGCCACGCTACTGGGCACCTGCGCTGGGAAAAAGTGGGGACAACTGCAGGAAAATGTAGGAAACATATGGAAACATTGTGGTATAAAA
Organism: Cladocopium goreaui; assembly: GCA_947184155.2. Classification (NCBI taxonomy): domain Eukaryota; class Dinophyceae; order Suessiales; family Symbiodiniaceae; genus Cladocopium; species Cladocopium goreaui. The sequence continues at coordinate 97,814 of CAMXCT020006810.1, forward strand.
AATTAATAAAAATTAAATATACATCTGTAGATGTATAAGCAGCAAACGGAAAGAATAAGCTTGGACTTCAAAACACAGGGGATTAAACTTGCATACTTAGAACCTTGCGGCTTTAAAAGTTGACCGGATTTGAATGAGAGAGAAATGGGGAAATCTAGGATGTACACAGCCAAAGTATGGAAATACCTCCGATGTTTAGCCAACAAAAATTGGGATGTTCCTAGCGTGACCATGGAAACTCCACTTTTCACCATTTTTCCCAACTATAAATCTCTAGGATTTCCCGTATTTCTCCATATTTTGCCATGGTTTTTTCCCATGATTCTCGGGAATTTCCATCCACACCTGCGTTTGCGTCGGCTGCCGCTCCGTCACGCTGGGCGCAGGGCCGGAGAAACCGTAGGAGTCCGAAGAGACCACAGTGGGGGTCTGGGCACCCGTCAAGGCTGGCGTTTTGCCTCAGAAGAAATTGTGATTTTGTGATGGCAAATCAGCAATTTCGGAATCAATGATTTTTGATCGACGTGGGGCCGGTTTTATCTAGCTTGTCAGTTCAGATCTTCTGAATTGATTTAATTTATGCGTCTTTGCGCAAAAACATATATCATTGGAAAGATCAAATCCGAATGGCTCCGTATACGGCTATGGATCACTTGAGCTTGAGACCTCCAAGAATCGTTGGAGTCGCATCGCCGGTCATCGGAGTGCTATCTTGATATGAAACACTTTGATTGTTGGCCTGGGCCGTTGGGACCATTATCCCACATGGTTTAGGGAGAAACATAGAGTAACGATGTTGCAAAACAACAAAAGTTGGCGAATGGGGTACCAAGCCACACAGAAAGGTACACAAAAAGGCGGTACATGTTTTCATTGAGTATTTGGCGCGATCACGAGCCAACCCAGAGCTAAGAAACAGCAGATCTGCCAAGAAATCAAAGAAATCCTGCAACATCTGACGCAAAACTTCTCAGCCGGCCTGGCTGGAAACAAAACCAGCAGACCTTAGCTGGCTCCCAGCGGTTTGTTCACCCGCGTTTTTTTTGTCATTGTTTTTCCCTTTGGAATGCTTGCAGTTTTCTGGGGCTGTTACCCTCCAGTAATCAAATTGGCTTGCTGGAAAATCCATCATTTTGTTCGATGATTTCCCCAGCGAACTAAACACCTGAGGTCGCCAACGTCTCGGGAGGCACTGGAGGTGCTGGTGAACCTTAGGTTCTGTCCAAACGTCGGGCCAATTGCCGGGAAAATGATGATCTGCCAGTGGGTTTGGTAGTTTTCCATTGCAATCAACCAGCATTCTGGTGATTTTCTTTGAGCTATACCCCTGGTTCATCCTGGTTCCAAGTGGTTTTGCAAATGATCATTTTTCAGGAAAAAAACCTAAACTTTAAACTTAGTTTGCCGCCATGGTTACCCTAATAAAAAAGAATTGCATGCTGCAGCCCACAGCATGCCAAGCCAATTTTGGGTTTTCGGCCCGCGTCCGGAGTCTGCAGGGCTTGAAAATTGGCATTCACCTGAATAGGTCTGCATGCCAACCGTCAGACAGGCAGTATCCAGCTACAAAGTGACAACATTCAACAAATATATGGATGTCTGAAAATGGGGATTGATTGACCCATCAAATCGTGAATTGGGAACATATGCGAAAATTATGATGAACCTGAGCATTTCAGGATATTTTAGGCTATCATATTTCTAGACAAACCCATATAATATATCCTGGTACCACCAACCTGTGGGAAACATCGCCTCCATGAAGATTGGCAAACTGATTCTGTAGCTCCTTGGGTCCCCTGTTCCTCAATGTCACTCCAAAACACGTCATAATAGTAATTATCGGTGATGTAGATCCCATCGTGTATACATAATCTGGTTGGTCCACTGAACCCTGCCGAATAACACATCGCAAGTTCACCGTCTCCGCCGCGTCTCCGCCTGATTTACCCAGGCTTGATGTCCAATGAACTGCGCCAGCTGCATTTGTGAAGAGGCAGCCACCGACCTGGCGTGACCGAAACCATGGGACGGGTTTGGGATCATCGGAGTGACTCCGTTTCTTGGAAAAATTCAAAATACCCTCCGGAAACGAGTGGAAAACCATCCGAAAAGAGAGGGTTGTGGAAATTTCATGTGGAGTAGATAAGCTGAAGGATCCAAGTTTGGTTCGGGGTTTCCGCACAA
>CAMXCT020006810.1:105000-167484 GCA_947184155.2 Cladocopium goreaui
GCTCTAACCCCAAGGGGTGTGAGACAAGTGTGTTAATTCGCCGCCGTCTGATGACAGGACGAAAAAAACTGGGACACTGGTAGTCTGTTATGTGTTGGACGCTTCAAAACAAAAGAAACAAAATAAACATGTAAAGCTGCAAACCAATGCAAACTTACAAGGCTTGCGTCTGGACTCTGGACTGATTCTGTCTGGAATTGCTCGTGCTCTGTGTATATCAGAAGATGGATGCCAAGACAGGGCGGCGGGTCAACTTCTGTAAGATTCAAGGCGACATCTCGATTCTATGATAGGTTCTGCTGAGCCGTGACAAGGTTGCAGCCACACAATCGTCTGACAAGTACAACTTCCATGCTTTCCAGCCACGGATTATGTGTCAATTGCCTCATACTAGGAAACTGTCAACATGATTTCCCCTTTGCCAAGCAATCCCTTCCGTCATATTTTTGGAAACCCCAACTGTCAGGATCCTCCCCAGGTTTCCCATTTGCCGAACCCACAAAACCCATCGGCGCACAGCACTTGTCCTGTCCGCGACACTTTGTCCGCGTCCGGCTGAGCTTCTTTGACCCTCGCCCATCACAAGAAGCACCTGAGACCTGGTTTGTGTACAGACGGCTGGGAGTAAAGGAAAAACATCCAAAGAATCATAACAATAACAACGATAATGGCAAGAATACTAGCAATCATCACCATCACCATCACCATCACCGTCACCGTTACCATCACCACCACCAGCACCAGCAGCACCACCAGCATCGCCAGCATCGCCAGCATCACCAGCATCATCAGTAGCATCATCAGTAGCATCATCAGTAGCATCATCAGTAGCATCATCAGTAGCATCATCAGTAGCATCATCAGTAGCACCAGCAGCACCAGCAGCACCACCAGCATCGCCAGCATCTCCAGCATCACCAGCATCACCAGCAGCATCATCAGTAGCATCATCAGTAGCATCATCAGTAGCATCATCAGTAGCATCATCAGTAGCATCATCAGTAGCATCATCAGTAGCATCATCAGTAGCATCATCAGTAGCATCATCAGTAGCATCATCAGTAGCATCATCATCATCATCATCATCAGCAAAAGCAACGGCAGCAACAACAGCAACAACAGCAACAGCAACGATAACAACAACCGTTGTTAACTAATGACACTTTGATATGACCTGAGTCCTTGCCGTTGGCCCTTCACAGCAAATCATGCACAAACTGCACAAACCTGAGAAATCTGAATCCAGAAACTGTTGGTTGGATTGGTAGCTGACTTGCTAGCTGGTTGGATCTTGCAAAACGGAAACGCAAAAAAACACCATGTAGGTACTGTAGTCTCTATTCTGAAACCTTATGAAACTGACTTCGCAGTTTTCTCAGGACATCACCTTGCCGTTGACATCGCCATCTCCTGCAGCTGGCGGACCTCAGTCATTTCTGAGATGGACTCACTGTGACGCCGGGATGGATGACATGAAATGTGTCCAACAGATTGATGTAATAGAAGGGTTCATCACACACATTATATATATATATATGTATCACTGATTTATACAATTATATATATATATGCGACGCAGAATCTACTGCAGGCATGTGACTCCATATGATTCAATATCTTTAAGAAGAACTCTTGCATCAACTCTGGAGCTGTATCAGCACTGGGAGTAGCACAAGGGGTAGATCATTGGCTCAGGAATTGCAGGAATTGCCGCCATCACTACGTTCTCTTCTTCCTGTGAATCTTTCTCCTGAAAAATCACTGGTCAATGATACGCTCCTCAAACCAACACAGACCAAGGGATCTGGAAAAGCCACCATGAATGCAGATCATGTTCACCGGAACTGAGGATTTTCCATCGCTAGTTTACCCTGGGCCCCAAGATCCACATGTCCAGGCGGCCCAGGAGTTTAAGGATCGAAGATCTAAGACGATCCAAGCACATTCCAAGGGGAGTCATTTTGGAAATCCATCAGAGATGTCTTTCTTTTTCTTGATGGTTTCAACCCATGTGAACTATATATTCTATAGTCATTCAGGATCATCATACCAAATCTTGTTGAACATGAAAAACAATATAGTCTCTTCCCCCACAATAGCCTCAACACACCCCAGAGACCATGGGGATGGGATCTCCTCCAGCATCGGCTGTAAGCCTCGGGCTTGGCAAAGGAGATGTTTGGATGTTTTAAAAATCAACAAATTCTCAGGATATTGACCTTCCTGAAATGGATTTCCATCAGAGCCATTGATCCTGTCTTTTTCCACCAGCGGATCAACCATCAAAGCTCCAAGGCTCCCGCCGTCGGGTGCTTGCCCAATGACTGACCTAGGCCCAGGGGCCCAATTTTCTGCGACTGGGAATGAGACGAGATCTCTTGTTATTCTATCCAGACAGGCACAAGGAACCTTTGGGATCGTGATAAGGACAATATCCCTAATACATCCTAATACTGTGCCAGGCAGTAACAGGTGTAGTTCCATCTCTTGTCATGCCAATTTGTGTGTGTTTTCTCATCTTTGGACTTGAGGGCCTGAATTTTTGGTAGGGATGCCCTCTGCTAAGAGATGCAACATAAGTCCTGCTTTTGAATCATCATTCAGATTCCGACTTGGTCGGCAAATTGATTCATGAACCGTTATGAAAAAGCCGAGCTCTGAGGGTTGGTTGTATCTGGATATATTTAGATCTATGACCCGACAATTTTGTCTTCAGGCATCATTTCCTTGCGAGAAATAGAACAGCTTCCAAAACTCACAGCAGGTCAGATCTTCTGGCTGATTGAGAGGTCTTTCCATAATGGATACCCCCCATGCACCCTTCGTAGATAGCTTTCCCCTTGACATTGGAAGGCCCCTTACTTGGTTTACTGGACCATAAGGTATTAAACAGTCATTCGTTGCTGGTTGGATCTCATTTCTTTAAAATTACTCCTCAAATAGTTGAGCACAATTACATCGACCCAGCATTTGCATGGATTTGCTACACGACTATTTTATTACAAACCCAGTGTTTATTGGTTGACAAGACTCTAACGCCCCATTTTTTCCGGGTGAACGCCCGGCCCTTCATTGGTGCGAAGAGTCACCCCAGTGCTCGTTCGGTGTCGGCCAGCAAGTCGGCAGCCTGAAATGCTGGCAGTGAAACACTGGGTGGGAAGGAAATCGACAGAAAATGGCTGGCTTTTTCGGTGGTTTCCACCAAAAAAAAAGCTGGTCCTTGTACAATTAAAGACGACTTTGGGACAGGTCCATTGAAAAAAATGGGGGGTGACACACATAATACAAACAAATGTTGGCCCAGGTCAGATGACCAATATCTACGACACTTTTGGGTCTTAAGTCGCCATGCTCAGATCCATAAGATGATCCAAAAACCGCTTGCTTTTTCCCAGGAAAAGATGGGCTCCAAGAAAATGTCAGTCCTAAGTTGGAAAATGGATGCAGTGGACCAAGGTTCCAGACCCCAGCGGTTGGCACGGCATGACCTCAGGACACCCATCTAAGTCATCACAAGGTACCACAAGTATTGTAGTATTAACCCTCTAGAACCCTCTAGGTATTTAACATAGCTATGGAAGCCATGGCCAATTTATAAATGCTTTTATGATGGTTTACCTATTAAACAATTGTCATTTTTCATAGCAAACCATTGAGCTACCAGAGGGTAATGATATATATATATATATGAATAGAGTATTTACCATCACTGAATATCCTAATTTATAGTATCGATCTCAATTCATCGGATAGATTATATATATAATCTATCAGGGTATGGGTCAAGGTTTTGGGAGAACAAACTTTAATGGATTCTTTAGCCATTTAATACTCACAAAATGGTACCAGTTAAAAGGACCAGAGATGGACTGGTGGTCCCCTGGTTTTTGAAAAGACAATGATCCATCTTTCACGAGGTACGGTTTTATGAAGATGTATGAAGTATGAAATGTCTGCTTTAGTTTTTTCAGATTTTGAGGCTTGGGCCTGCTCCAACTGCACCGCCACCACCCACTGCTTCCTGTAGGGGCGTCGGTCATCTTTCCACCATCAACGTCCATCTTGGAGAGCTTCAAAGAAGGAACCAAATATCATCAAATACCCGAAGAAACTGAACAAATTTGAAAAACATGTTCGCGGACATGTTCAATTCGACCAATCGTCGTTTTCCATCAATCATACTATCAAGCGTGCTTGCCAAGACCAGCACAAGCATCATAATTGGACAGCGAACAAAAAATATGAGTCATCAAAGCCAGAGGTTACCAAGTTTGCAACGGCCCAGGCAATCACTCACTAAATCCAACATCATCCAACTAAACGTGACCCATCAACCCATGAGGCTTTCCAGGTTTGTCAAAGGTATCGCCTTGACACGGCCCAGCCCTAAGTGAAGGCTGTGCGCCAACCTCAGGATCCGCAAGCCGGAGATCTGTCTGATTTCTGAAAATGTCAACCAATCTTCAACCGCATTACCCCAAGAAACCACCAATGACATGGTCTTTTAAAGAACATCTTGGCATTTGTCGTGCTTGACCCACACAACCCTCAACTTATAGCGGGGTATATCCCCCAGCCTTTCCTCCCTGAGGCTGGTGCGAAACAGCTTTGTTGCCACCATGGCAAGGATAGGTGCTCTGACAGATGTGGCCGAAGGATGCCGAAGGTTGGGGTGTTTTCAGCTGGGCTATGGCCAGCTATGGTCCCATGAGTCCGACAAATGGGTTTGGGCCCCATGGCGAAAAAACAACATCCGCCATGAACAGAAGACAATCAGTGACATGAGTCACGTGTTGCAAGAAGATTGGTCCAACTGGGGTGAACACTTTGTTTTCACATTTTCCCTCAACCCTTGCTGCCAAACATGGTAGCAACACCTCGATGATTGGCACAAAGCCATGTGTCAGGAGCAGCGACCTGTCGATGTAGTTTTGCACATCCTGGCCGCACAATGTGGAGAACATCGGGATATCGGGATGGATAACGTACCACAATACCCAAGACATACCCATGCCCATGATATATTCATGACATAGTCATATCTGTTCGGTGCTGTTTCGGCATTTTTTAGGCAATTTCTGGTCCTTTTTGAATAAACACATCCAGAAATCCAGGTGTCACATAAACCACCAGCTCCTTGGCAGCAATCCGTAGGCGGTCGACCACCTGGATCATGACTGATGGGACATTCCCTATGAAGATGGTCTTCCCAAAATGCTGTGGATCGTTCATGGATTGTCCATTGAACTATGCTTCATGTCACCCAGGGCTACTCAACTTGTTCTATTGCTGTGACTACTACCCAGTATGCAGGGCTTGTTCATTGCTGGGTTCAATCACACAGGAAAAGATCACTTTTAATATTGTGTCAGCAGCCCTCTCCCTGTCCATGTCACTACCTGCAGGTCCCACTGATTTGGGATAAATACGTTGTGAACATTCTCCTCACTGGATTTGGGAGAGTTGTGGTTCATAAATTCCGGTACAGCATGGTACCGATGACATCATTCACCGATCACCATCCTTCATATTTCAGCGATGATCAACGTCAAAGAAACACCGTGAACAGAATGATTATGAACGATGCTGTAATTATCCGGATAGCCGTCCACCAAGAAAAACTAAATTTCTATGTGGGGATGACTAAAATGATAACTAACTACCCTCTGGAAATTCAATTCAGCACAGCTATGGCGTAGATGGTCCATTTACTTCGATGATTTTGCCCATCGGGCATCTCCAAAAATGGTGATTTCCCAGTTTGCAAACGGTTAAATTACATGATAACTATAGCAACCCAAAAAAGACGCCAAAACATGTTTCCAGGATGGTAGTTCGAGATATTTACCTTAAAAAATATATAATCGAAGGAAGTTTAGAAGTCAAACTTCCGACAATATCGACAGATGAAAAGCAGAGTAGGGCAGAGGCAGAGAGAAGAGAAAGATTAGAAGAGAGAAGAGTAGAAGAGAAAGAGTCAGAGGAAAGAAGATGCAGATGCGCAAAAAGGTAGGCATTTCCAAGTCAAAATGTACAAAACACACCATTGTCGGACCACTTTTGGAAGTTGAGATGTCGAAAAAGTGCACGCCGTTGTGGCGCAAAGCACCTTTCGAAGTCAAAATGTTAAAAGCACCAGGGGTTCGGACCACTTTTGGAGGTTCAGATGTCGAAAAAGTGCACGCCGTTGTGGCGCGAAGCACATTTCGAACTCAAAATGTTAAAAACACCAGGGGTTCGGACCACTTTTGGAGGTTCAGATGTTGCTTCGCGTGGCAGGCGCAAGGGATTGCGCACCTTGTCAAAAGTGAGCAAAACGTGAGGGTTTTGTGGCATTTTCAACTACAACCACCACTACACCACATTACACTCCAATACGCTACATTACACTACACTACACTACACTCCACTACACTACATTACACTACACGACACTCCTTCCACTACACTTCACTACATTGCACAACACTACACTCCACAACACTACAACTACAACTACACAACTACACTCCACTACACTACACTACACTACACTAAATTACACTACACTACACTACACTACATTACACTACACTACACTCCACTAGACTACACTACAACTACAACTACACAACTACACTCCACTACACTCCACTACACTCAACTTTACTAAATTACACTCCACTACACTAAATTACACTACACTACACTACACTCCACTACACTACATTACACTACACTACACGACACTACCTTCCACTACACTACACTACATTACACTACACTACACTCCACTACAATGCACTACATTACACTACACGACACTACCTTCCACTACACTTCACTACATTACACTACACTACACTCCACAACACTACAACTACAACTACACAACTACACTCCACTCCACTCCACTCCACTACACTACACTACACTAAAATACACTACACTACACTACATTACACTACACTACACTCCACAACACTACAACTACAACTACAACTACACAACTACACTCCACTACACTCCACTACACTCCACTACACTAAATTACACTCCACTACACTAAATTACACTACACTACACTAAATTACACTACACTACACTACACTCCACTACACTACATTACACTACACGACACTACCTTCCACTACACTACACCACATTACACTACACTACACTCCACTACAATGCACTACATTACACTACACGACACTACCTTCCACTACACTTCACTACATTACACTACACTACACTCCACAACACTACAACTACAACTACACAACTACACTCCACTACACTACACTACACTACACTAAATTACACTACACTACACTACATTACACTACACTACACTCCACTAGACTACACTACACTACATTACACTACACTCCACTACACTACATTACACTACACTACCTTCCACTACACTTCACTACATTACACTACACTACACTCCGCAACACTACAACTACAACTACACAACTACACTCCACTACATTACACTACATTACACTACACTCCACTACACTCCACTATGCTACACTACATTACACTACACTACATTACACTGAATGACACTGCACCACAGATAGACAGGTAGACAGATAGACAGATAGATAGACAGATAGACAGCTAGACAGCTAGACAGATAGACAGATAGACAGATGAAAGAGAGAGAGAGAGAGAGATAGAGAGAGAGAGAGAGATAGATAGATAGATAGACAGACAGACAGACAAATAGATAGAGAGACAGCTAAATAAAAAGATAGATAGATAGATAGATAGATCGATCGATCGATCGATAGATAGGGAGATAGATAGACAGACAGACAGACAGATAGATAGGTAGACAGATAGATCAGTAGGTAGGTAGGTAGATAATCAGAGAAAGATAGAGAAACAGAGAGAAAAAGAGAGAAAGAGAGAGAAAGACAGGAGACCTCAAGCACCTTTCAGTCCATCAGTGGCTTCGCTCTGCCATCCCTGATTCACAACAACCAACCTCTCCTATAGGTTTCCTATTTTTGAAACTTCCGCCGCCGCCTTGTGCGGTACTACTGGTATTACATAATACATTGTCCAGCTGTCCAACTTTTCGTATCTTGCTACATGGCTTTCACCTCATAGAGCTGCGAAAGGGCGGCTTCATCTTTATAGTGCTCCCGAGCAAAGTCCTGCCGTGGAGACCAGAGAAACAAAGGTGAGATACATAGCTTCAATGGGCGATTTAGCCTTTGATTTGGAGAAGATTTGGGATCTTTGAAAGCAAAGAAATTGGATACAATCAGTACCAGCGTACCCCCAAGAATTCCCACAAGAATTCCCCGAAGAATTCGCAAACAAGAGGAGGAAACCACATTCATGCTGAAATCCCAGTGTGATTCATCTTGATTCTTTATTCCTAAAATGCTCAAATCCTTACATTTTCACATGTATCAAAAGTGGATGAATCCATAGGAATCCCCTATTTCATCGCATGTTTCCCCCTTTGTTTCCCCATCTTGGTGAAATCCATCCCCGACTGGCTGGGCCCACCGTCCTCCGTGACATGTAAGGCTCGCTGACCTCTGGACAAGGCTTCGGCCGCCCTGCTGCTGTGTATCGGTCAGGGCGATTGGGAAACGAAAATACTTGGGATATCCTCTGGTCATTTACCAGTGCTCTCGACCCTTTTCTTTTTAGGTTTCATGTCAATAGGACCATCTAGCCTGCGACGAGCCGGCTAGAGGAACGAACAGCAAGCCGTGTGCGATAACAGTGTGCTAACTGGAAAATCCTACAATTTTCAAATCGTAGCTAAATCGGCTAAATCATCGATATCAAATCCAATAGGAAAACCATCTTTCAGACCAACTGTTTGGGGGATCCATGTTACGGAGTGGATTCATCCAAAGGGATGGAGGTGGAAAATCTACCGAGTGGCTTCATCCCAACTTGGCTGTAGAATGAACTAATTTTGATATCATCCCAGTCTATCACTGGAAAATCATGGAACATGAAACATATATATATAATAATAATAATATAACTATAAAAATAATTATAAATAAATATATATATATATATGTAAAACACATGACCCCAATTGCAGTGCTGGAGCCCTAGGTTTCGATTGGGCAACACGCCCTTTGAACTACTGAGCTATCTGCTCCATAGTATGGCTACAACTGGATATAACATGATTTAACCTCATTGATATCCGACGACATCTGCTAGCGTGCGTCACTCTACAAATCTCAATGATGTTGAAGCAAATAAGGATAAGAAGGCGTTGACTTTCACTACAGAAATCTGGGACAAAACATCTCCCATGGTTTCTCTTTATGTTCACTAACTGTTTTCCCATCTGGGTCCCAGTGCCAATAGCTATGGGACCATCGGGACCTTTATCCCACCCCAGGAAGTTAATCAAAAAACAGCTGCAGATTCTGATAAGCTGATAAGGTCATTCAATGTCATCAAGTAAAAACCCAAACTCTTCACCATCTATTCACCATCTAGTATCATCTAGTTGCATATCTTGCCCGGTTTTCAAACCACCCTCTTTTGCGGAGCCACTCCCAATTTGTGTCCGAGGATGCACCCTCCACTCCCCCCAGGACGCCCAACACCGCTTGAATTTGCGCTGCATCCCTGGTCCAAATCGAGGCAGGCAACAGCCATGGGGAGATAGCCGTGGACGTGACACCATAAATTCTCAGCAACCACTGATGTATGTCGTATATACCTCTCTCTACATCTGTATATACTTGTATATGTATCATAGGATATGACAGGTTGTCTCCGAAGATGTAAGACAACTGCTATCGGAACATCAACATCTTCAAAAAAAAGGAGCCAATGTAGACTGCTTCACATATCAGCAACCACCCTGCACAACTTGCCTGGGCAGCAGCTCATCACTGATCTGCCGAAGCCTCAAAACACGCAAAGATTTTCAAGGCGGAGTTCACCAAAGATGGGCTGTGTGGATTAAAACCAAAAAACTTAACCAACAAATTCCAGGTTTTAAGCATCAATGGAATGAAGTGGGCATTTAAGCAAATACTTGGATGTGTAAAACGGTTGCTCACCTAAGAAAAAAGAGCCAGCTTGCGGATTTAAGCATCAAGCACCGTGATTAAAACAGCATAAAACAGCAAGAATCCGGAGACAATTATCAAACACAAGCATCGTCATCTGGTTCATGGTTGAATCGTACATATAATGAGTGGATTCAACTGACCGACTACTGCTGAAATGGTAAGTCGACATTGGATTCAAGCTGCCTTTACTTGGGGTTTCAAACTCTGTGTGCAAGTGGAATAGGCATGGGAAGAACACCAAGAAAACATGGAATTTGTCTTCTCCAAAGCGACCGGGGCTCCCAGTGGCTATCGGGGCCCCAGCGAAAGATTCTCGACATCAACGCGAGGCATGGCTTTCGATGATCAGCTTTCGGGCTTGAATTGGGATGCCATGGGCTGTCTGGAAGCTCAAGGGTTTTTCTCCGGCTTCTTGTATCGTGTAAATATATGATATTCACAACAGATATGTATATACCAATGTATATCTATATATATGTATATATATATCTATATAATAATATATTATATGAATATACGTATATATGTATATATGTATATATGTATATATATGTATATATATGTATATATATATATATAATATGGATGACCATAGATGTATGTTATTCGGATTTCCACTTGGACTCTTATCCAAAACAACCTGGCACGCTGGTTTTCAAATAAGTGATGGGCATGTGGCACGGTTGTGATTGGCATCTCTGCCATGTGAAGCCGCTTCTTGTGTGAGCAAAAAACACTTCCAGTGCCAAAATCACATCCTTAAAGATCCTGAAAGCAGGTCGAGCTGGTATGAAGTACCACCAGAACACTTGGAAATGGATGGGCAAATATGGACGATTGGAAAACATGCCCGACACCTGCGAGCACCGAGAGAACCGCGGTTTCAAGGCACACCGTAGTGCTTGTGTGTCAAAACCTTACAGTCCTTGTGACAATCTCTGAAAATCAAATTGAGATGTTTAGTTTCACTCCCCGACTGGATGGTGCCCCCAACCCTCCTTCCAGAGAAGGTTGGTCCCAACACCCCATGTACTCGAGGAAGTAAGTGGCTAGAGAAAGAGGTAGAATGACCATGAATGACACATTTTCCCGCCTTGTTGGTACATGAATATCATTTACTCTCTGGTGCTTATGAAACCCATTTGTAGATAATACTTAAAACCTTTTTGAGATACTGTTTTCATCCATAGCTCCGTTAAAAGGGGGCATCCATAAATGGGGATCCCCCAAATCATCCACTTTAGTAGGAATTTCCATGGTAAACCGTCCATTTTGAGGTATCCGCATTTATGGAAACCCGCAAATAACCAAACGGTATATATGTATAATATATGTATATACATATTATACATACCTATTCTGGGTTGGAGGAAGCAAGCCAAACATCCACAGCAGCGGACTTTTTCCTGGTGAGACCACGGTCAGTCCGCGGACGGCGCACTCCTTCGCGAATTTGACCTAGGCATTGGGAGGGTGGGTGATGCTCCATGTTCTCCATGTATGGTTTATTCACCTATATGTGCGTGTTTTTTTTTGGTAAATGTTTATAAACATTCCATACATGGAGCATGTGGGATGGACAAGCATCTGCTGAACATGACCCATGCTCTTCCAAAGCCACTCACAACAGATTCAAAACAATTCAAAACACATACCGGCTTTCGTCACCTTTCCAAAGAATTTCATGTACCCTCTGATGATCAAACATTCTATAGTCGGAAATCCACTATAAATGGAGGTTTCTAGCTGGGTAAATAATCTTTAGTCAGTTTATTCGTAAATCCACCATAATCTGTAGTTTATTGGACATCCACTATCATGAATATAGGAAAATCATCCATCATATGTAAAGGGGGGATTGTCCATTTCCACGTTTGATTACCGGAGGGTATCCACCCTGGGTTTCCAACGAATGAGGCGTTCGTGAAACAGGTCGTCACCTGGATTTTGATTGGAACTGTCATGCAGCGCCACTGAGGGAACAACTTTTTTGTGAAAGGGGGCATGGCTTATGTTGGGGATTCAACCAACAACCACTAAACAAGGCTGGTTAAGCATCAATTATTGAGGGGGTCAGCTTTGGTGGATTGGCTGAATCCCGATGTAGAATGAAGCAATGAGAAGGGGTGGCACATCCCTAAAACAAACATGCAACGCAACAAGCATGGGATATACACAACGAAGCATGAAAAATCATAAAGGTTTGTATCTTGGACAGTTCTACAAAGATTGGTGACCGAATGGATTCAGCATGAATGATGGCTTTAGCAGAAGGAAAAACTGTATGAGCTTCGCATATCACCAGCAACATCACCAACACAGATTCGACTTGCGTCTTACCGTCACCAATCAGGCTGTGCTGAAAATAGGTCACATACGGCCTCCAGCATCCCAAGGTCTGAGTTCGGATATATTTGGATCATCATCAGTGCTTGCAATTGTTTTTCCCTGAGCATGACTTAAATTGGCTTAAGATACTCAGATCTTGGAAGTAAACCAGATGTAAAAACCTCCACCTACTTAACATAGATATGGAACCCCCACCCTTTGTAGACAATTTTCCCATGCCTGGGGCTGCAGTTCCACTATTAAGTGGATTATAAAAAGCATGGCTGTAGGCGCCCATATCCCAACTTGTGGAGGTTATTAACTGCCACTATTTAAAGATGATGCTACAATGCCACAGTTATGCCCATGATTCCCATAGTTATACCACGTTATACCTGTTATTTCTAGATGATGATAGATGATGCTATAATTAGTTATACCATAGTTATACCTACGATTACTGCACTTATACCCATGATTTATAGATGATTACCATAGTTAAACCCAGTTTACCCATTCTTCCCATAGAGGAAGGCGAGCACTTTTTCCATCCACCCACCGGTCCCGGCCTCAGAAGGTCTTCCGAGCAACAAGGCCTCGGACGTCCGCCTTGCCGTCTTCATATTCCTGGTCGCCCAATTCTGAGGAAAAAAACATGGAAAGTTGGGATCTCATTGGGGGTATCATTGGAATATACTGGGATATACTGGGATATAGCGGGATAGAATGGCATATCATTGGGATATACTGAAGATATACTGGGATATAGTGAAAAAATGTGAAAAAATGGGACATCATTGGGGTATCATTGGAATAGACAGGGAGTGTTTTGTTGGTGATATAAGTTACATCCCAATTGGTGATATAAGTTATATCCAACCATCACAAGTTGTGATACGGCTATCATTGGGTTATGAATTACAATAGGATATAGAGGTGGACAGTGATATGACATCCTTCCATGGTCATCCATCCCCATTCCATTCCGAAAACACCTCGTTGAAGCACCTCGGTGGACAGCAGTATCCACTTCCAATTCGAAGTTGTTGCTGCTATTTAAACAACATGTACAACATATTTCAAACATCATATATATATATAAATATCCCACAGATCTTTCGCATCTCCAGCATCCCCAGCATCCCCATCCCAACCCCATCAGCACCCCCATCCCAACCCCATCCCCTCACCTGCTTGGTGATGGCCACCTGATCAAAGGTCGACAGCGAGGCAAACATCGAGCCGCCGATCCACGCCGCGAAGCGGCGCTGGGAATCGCTCACCACCTCCACCTCCAATGGCCGCGGGGGCTGCCGGGAGGTGACGTAAAGGGGAAGCGTTTGGAACAACAGGGGAAGGTATGGATGGACTTGGGGAGAACTAGATATATGGATGATGATGGGAAGATAGACTTGGGAAGAACTATGGATAGCTCATGGTTTTTGGATCTTTTTGTTGAAAAGTTGGAGTTGCTGTTCATGCTTTTTTGAAGATGATTATGCTTTTTTGTCTCAGCTTTCTCTTCTTTGAAAGCAGCCGGAATGAATTGTGGAACATGGATGTAAGTGAAGGCCAGTGAATGTCAAGACTGGAAATGGGCCGGACTTTGGGGTGGAGAGCAGGTTTCATCTTGGTTCAGAGTTCACAAACTATCCAAAATGTAGATACCAAAAAGGCGTCTAGCAAACCCGTGGTAGGATTCTATTCTCATTCTGCAAACAATGTGAGTTTTCTGATCTTCCAGTCTTTCTGATTCCAACCTATCTGCTGGTAGAACCTTGAAATGTCATGCATATTTTCGTCATCAATTATCATGATTCACTCATCTGAAGAGTCACGCTATGTTGCGTCAGTTAGCCTACTTACCATCATTCCATCAGATCATATTAGATTTTATTAGATTATACTAGGTTCGTATTACCTATGGTGTCTTTGGGGATCCCCATAGGAAACCATTGTAACAATATGTAACAATCATCTTCGGAATCCCCCAGATCTTCAACATCTCCGTCCCGAGGTCTCTGGGCCCCAGCAGTGCGCGACAAATCGCTGGCCAGCGCCGACTTGAGCTCCGTCCTGGCTCCACAAATGGGGTAGATCGGTAGATCCCCAAAATGCGTTGGAAACCCATGGAATACAAAAAAGTGCAGAAACTATGACCCAAAAAAAAATCCGGGGACCCGAAAGTTTCAGAAAACCATATCAACCCCATTAAATAGATTTAAATAATGCGATATATCCTGACTACCATAAACCATAGTTGACCTAGTTATAAACCAACATAGCTAAGTAGGGAAAACCATCGTCTTCCAAATATTCCACGGGGTTTGAGGCAAACTATATATGCCATTCCAGGGGCCTGATTTTTTAAAGGGACATCGATGAGCTCATGGTATCAAAGGAAAATGGGGAAAATGAGGTTGAAGCATCACATGTAGATGCAGCCTCCGATTTCAAAGTGCCAGGCCATTCGATTTAAAACCACACCTCTGAAATCTCATATCTGTGACTTCCAAAAATGACCATAGGAAAGTCATCTTTCACTTGCGGGATTACATAAAGTACCATAACAAGAAGGTAATTCGTCACTCCAAGTGCCATCAAACACCAGCTCCAATCATCCAGTTGTGCCTTAGTCTTGGAGCCAGGTTAGGCAGCATGGAAGTGCCACCTCAGTGACGGAAAATTTGGAAAACTCATGGGAAAACCTATGGGTCTTAATGGGCACATGTGGAAAATCACATCTGTGAAATTCGGGATTTCAATTGCAAGTCAGGTTAGCTTAGATTTTAAGAATTTCATACAAACCTCGTTGCTGGGTAGTGGCTTCAAAAACAGATGTGTGAGTTTTTTGGGATCATCATCCCTATCGGCCTATCATGGAACACATGTTGGCTACCGTCTCTACATCAAATGGCTTTGTCCACAAAAATCCAACAGTTGTTTATCCTTGTTTATATATGTCCATGTTTATATTAATAATTTAATAGTTGTGAACAATAACAGTTCAATTCTTCTGACAGATTAGATCATATGGCCTTTTGTTGATTGCTAAATGAGTTACCGGAAATACGGCCCTTCATGACCCAAGATATCCACGGCTTCAACTAGGCTCGATGCCTGCAACCACCACGCTCTTCACGAGGTCCTTCCAAGATCTTCCGTTGCGACCCCGGTTGATGAGTTGGGTCGGGAGATGAACACCTAACATCACCTAACCTATATGGAACTATATCAAGGATGATCACAATCCAATTAACTTGGGAATCCCGTTACCAAGCCATTTCTTTTTTAGGTGATCCATGGTGATCCCAGCTAAAAATGAATAAAAATGAGCTCCCGAACGTGAGTTTGCATCACCATTTTTTTCAACTCACGTTTTCAACCACCGCAAATCAATCCACGCGGCCGGGGTCCGCGGTCCTGTCGAAAATCCAGGTCAACGGTGTTGACAGCATCCAGGCAGATCTTTTGCATCGAAGCCCTGCCCGGCAGTGAAACATACAAAACCTCAACACATTTGGGGCTTTCCTAAAATGGTGGTTCTTAAAAGATGGATGGTTTATAGTGGAACATCCTATTAAAATGGATGATTGGGGGTATCCCCATTTTAGGACACCTCCATATCATCACGCTATTGAAAAACATGCATCTTTGCAGCATCCTTATTTTGATATGATATGTGATGCCATATATCATAGGGAAAAACAGGCTACTGTTCTAGCTACTACAACCCCAACTTTGTGGCCAAACACTCCCCACATATGTTCACTTCGATCATGTCCAGTTATGTATTAGTTGGGGGCTTCGGGTTATTAATGGATAACTATGGTAATAACCTCCATAAGTTGGGATATGGGGCCCCTACAACTATGGTTAATCTTATTAAAAAAAAACTTACGAGTTACTAGTGGAACTGCACCCTCAAGTTTATCTCCCACTATCTCGTTGAATCCCTATTTTTCATAGTTAACTATGGGATATCCCAATTATCCATGTACTACTTGTACTACTCCCTCCAATTTTTACTCCTTCCATTGCATCCCCGAGTCTATCGATGGTCACCTCCGAGGTTCCCCGCTCTCCCTCCACTCCACCGAACAAAATCTCGGTGGCACTGCTGCGGATCTTTTCGCTCACCTGGAACATGTCCAGCTGTGGCTGTGATTTGGAACATGAAGGAAAGTGACGGAGATATGTTTTGAAACCCGTATAAAAAAGAACACCTCAGATTGTTCGACACCTCTTTGTGCCAAAACCTTGGATCTTGACTTCTCAAACGATGCAAGAGATCGGTTGTAGAACTTGGTGTGCACCTGGATGATCTTCCCATCTGGCAGCTCGAAGGATCTTGCTTCTTCATCTCCGCTATCTGACCTCAAGGTGGGGCACCAGTGACAAAGGGCATCCCAACTGGGTATCACTGGATCCTCCTATTGAGTTTCCACCATCAATCCAGGCCTGGAATGGAACATTACACATAAACCACGCACCAAGCACCCACAACACCTTTGATGCCGGACTCAAAAGTCCTACACCCAAACACATTAACATCAATTAATCATAGTTAATCTCATGAAAACTGGATGGTTCAACAGTAGTTCAACACTTCAAAACTGTTCCACTCATGCCCCGCCCAGAAACGCTGCAGCTGGCATCCCGTTGTGTCCGGAAGGCGCCACGAAACACACCTAGAAGCCAGGGACGTTTTCCGCAACCTTCATGGGGGGGACCAGGACCAGTTAGCGGTGATTTCATGGATGATGAATGGGATCTATATGGGATTTAATAGATGGTTAATGGGATACAAATGGGATTTATATGGGATCCTAATGATCCAGACACATCTCTGGAAGTTGAGAAGTTTCCAGTTTTCAACAGAACCTCTCTAGGTTGGTCTCCAAGTTTTCCTCTGGAAGTTGGTTCATTTTTTCATATTTTTTCCCTCTTGGAATGGAGCAGCGATCCCTTTCCTTTTCAACAAAGATCGTGATATTTCACCAACATTTTCCTGTAACATAAAAAACTTCTCGCTTTATCAGGGCATGAATCAGCACCTATCATACTTGCGGGGACGAACATCCATCAACAACAGCTCATTTGGTGTAAAATCCAGGGGTTTCCCGGGTTACATGTAGCCATTCCCAATAATTTCCCAATACTTCGATATAGTTCGGATCTATGGATCTTCCTCACATGTATGGTGTAACAACATGGTATAGCCATCACTAAGACCCATGAAACTCTCATTTATCCCATCCCCGACAGTAACATTAAACCAACATACTTTCTTGGAATTCAATGGTCATGTTTAATTTGCGCATCTCTTGAAACTCCTGAAAAATAGCCCATTCAATTGAGAAAAGGTCATGGTCATCTGTATACCCCCCAAGTAAATGCTTATTGTACCCACTATTATACCCGCCATTAAATGGTTATTATACCCACTATGACAATGATGATTAATGGTGATTACACCGGTTATACCCACATTTTCCCCATGGCATTGGCATTGGCCGCCTTCTCTTTCATCGCTTCCATGGTGCGGTAGCTCTGAGCTTCGCCAAGCTCTTCGGCCTCAAAAAAACAGCCATGGAGCCATGGAAAGCCATGGAAATCATGGCGAACTCCTGGGTAAATCATACAGTAAACCATAGGTAAACCATAGGTAAATCACCTACACATGTGCAATTTTCCACGTAAATTAAAAGTACCATTGTGGGTCAAGAATGCGGCCGCTTATTGGAGGTAGACTATGAAGTACGAATCATTGGATGAGAAATGGGGAAACATGGAGGGCTGAAACACTGAAAAATGGATTTGCAAGCTACTCAACCAACCCAACATAAGAGTATATATAATGAAGATTGAAAGGACCACAACAGAGATGACATGACCAACAAAACAAATGTCATTAAAATAACTGGAACGACCCACGCAAAACCACATAAAAATTGAGAGGTGTGGAAGAAACTTGCAATATAATCAAAACATACCAAACTGTGACTTGGGACATCAATCCCAACCCCCGAATGCATTGGAAAACCCTCGGTGAAACTCAGGGGGCCCGGACCATCAAGGTCTTAATTCGTTGGGTAATGTCTTGTCCAGCAACCTCGCAGCTTCTCTGTTTGCAGAGATCGTCGAACATGACTTTGTGATAAGTGGGTACAACATAAATGAGCTACCTGCCAAACTGTGAATTCGAATTTAGTGGTCTTACGGCCAAAGCAAAGTTGATTAAAAACAATCACCTCGATACAGTACTTGGGTGAGTCTGAAAATGGGGACCTCCCAAATGGCCATTCAATGAGACATGCATGGTTCATCAAACTTGTGGGCCAGGGGTACCCTATTTTCATACAAACCCACTTCTTCATGGTGATCGTTTTGAGTCCGACATAATTCACTCTGGTCCAATAGAGTTGACAACAAACATGTAAAAACGGGCATGTTCACCCACTTGGGTCATGATTTTCCACGCCGCAGCACGCCTTCATCTTAAAGATCGCATGGGGTATGGCATACCCTTCAAAGACTGGGACCGCCTGAGCAAGCGTGTTTTGGGCGAATTGTTGCATGTAAAACTGCCCAAATCTGCCCGATTGGGCTCTTCAAATTGGGCTCTTCAAACCAAAATGCTTTGTCACATGTTTTTGTTGATCACATCGCACAACTGTAGGAAAGCAACGACCACATCAGTCTCTCAAGAAAAATGTGAATGTCAATTTCCAAGACCAGCTAAAGATAGCTAAAGCCAATTACCAAAAAAAAACTCACAGAAAGTGCCCCTTGAAGTTCGCCCCACCTGAGTGATGCCCTCACCACTCTCCACCACCAATCCACGGGTGCCTGAGATTTGGGCAAAGCTATGACAAGGCGTGCCATGGTCACGAGGCCATGTGAAAAACCAGGTCAAATATTAGTAACCCCCCAAAAATGTCGAAAAGTGGTAAAGCTGGAAATATATGAACTATACATGAAATATGAAATACATATATTGTTGAACTGCATGCTGGAACACCTTTTAGCATCTTTTTGGGGGTTGCTACAATGTGGCAAATTAGCAAACTTTCTATATATCATGTTATTTTCGACAATATTGGAACAACCCTGATGGAAGCTCACATTGGCAACATCTATCTGATATGCTGCAATGATATGCTCATCCAGAAGTACTTCTTTCTATTTTCCGCCTGTCAAAGTGTGTACACTCAAAATCTCCAAACATACCCTTCGGTAATTAAACATGGCAATGGACATCACCCATTTACAGAATATTTTCAAAGCCTTAATTTAGTTCGTGGATTTCCTAGCAATGTTTGATTTCCTAGCCATGTATGCAACTTTCGCCCAATTTCAGATCGAATTTTCTTCGACCTGTGTTTCAACCCTTAGTTTCTGGCGGCCCGTTGAGAACAGGCTCAAGGCCTCAGCCGGACTTGGAGACGGAATGATTTATCACTATACACTTGTAGCTGAGTGAATCAGGAATGATGGATATTCATTATATATATATACATATGTGTATATTACAATATGGTAGTATATGGTATGATAGAGGGTGTTATATTGATCTATGTTGTACTGTTGTATAATAAACTACATTGTAGGTTGTATTGTATACAGGCAGCAGCTCTTCAATGATCTAGAACAACGGGGAAATGGTCACACTTGGGGTATCTCTCAGCCCATGCCTTGAAATCTTTGGGCACCGAACGGCCGTGTTGAAGATCGCAAGGGACTTAACTTTGATCTTTTCAAACATCACCTGATAACATGGACAGTGGAGCAGGCCTAGTAGAGGCTGGAACAGCAACAAACAGCTGGAACACACAACAGCAGTGTTGCAACATGTTCTCTGCCTGTTCGATGTTCGATCTCTTTCAAGGATTTTTCATGATTTCTAATGGAGGTTCTGTTCAGTTGATTGGGATGTTTCATTTCTGTTGAATGGATTTTCCAAGTTCATTCACCCATTTCACCCATGCTTTCCGTGTGGATATCTTGGATGATGCAACCATTGACCCGTCGACACCTCTGCGATCCACTGACGCGTGCCGTAGGAACCTCATTTCGCTGCACGAGAACTGTATATGTTCTTTACAAAAACCGCTGTGTAGACTTGTTTCATATAGTAAACACTCTTGAGTTTAAGTCTAAGTGGACTTATTTAAATATATGGTTTGCAGACTTCAAAATGGATGTTCATGTCTTGAGTATGAAAAAACATCTGGAAAATCAGTATATGAGCTCTATGAAAACTCCGGAAAGTGGTCACATCTTGACTTGCCTTGCCCCAATGGCATGGTGTCTGCGATGAGGCATGGCAGGTCCTGTCGCTTCCAGAGAACATGAGAGAACCACATCCAACTCACAGATCTTGGAAAAACATCAATATTAATGTACATGGTAAAGTTACGCGCAAACACCCCGATTCGCCCACACCCCTTCTATGCTGTACACTTGGGGATGTCAAACGTTAGACTTTACATTCAATTGGGAAGATCGACAAGGGTATTTAGGGAATATAAATTTCCCACCCCCGTTAAACTTCTACATTCATTGAAGATCTTCAATGAGGGTTTAATTCTCCCACCCCCGTTAAACTTCTACATTCATTGAAGATCTTCAATAAGGGTTTAATTCTCCCACCTCCGTTAAACTTCTACGTTCATTGAAGATCTTCAATAAGGGTTTAATTCTCCCACCCCCGTTAAACTTCTACATTCATTGAAGATCTTCAATAAGGGTTTAATTCTCCCACCCCCATTAAAATTCTACATTCATTGAAGATCTTCAATAAGGGTTTGATGATGATGATGATGATAATGATGATGATGATGATGATGATGTGTAAGAGACTCGCACAGGTCCCTATGCTGTGCGTGCCGATATAGAACATGAAGTTAGCCATCATGCAAAAAACTCCCATTTTTACCACGTTTTCAGCACAAACGAAGATGGCCGCCGACAAGCGCGGGCAAATCGAGGTGTTTGGCCGTAAAGTTACATTGGATCAATATGGGGTACCGTCATCCCACCTTCACTTTCATAGGATTCCCATGGATTCCCCTCTGGGTATGAACCCGATCGGGGATGATCCCATAATCCTAGAGACTTCGGCTTTGACTGGCCATATCACTGGCTACACTCGGCTTCACCTCAAATTGGAGAAAGACTTCACTGCTTGGAAACTCCAGTTGAAAGCCAACTAATTCCACTGACAAACCGTGAAAATCTACCGTTGACTATCTCCAGTCACAAACCGCTGCCAGCCACACATCCAACATTTCAATCCATTTCATGATACTTTTTCATAGTATAGTAAACCCTGAAAAAATAGACAAGTAAATCATCACTATTTGAGTATAGGATTCTACTCTTATATCTTTTTCGTTACGCAACATGTCATCATTTCCCACCAAAAAGACACAGTGGCGCTGCAGGCATCCAAGTCCTCTTGCTCCACACCCAAGACGTTTCGAAAGACGTGTTCGAGAAGGTTCTCCATGGCGTCCTTTCAAGACATGGTCAGCTTCCTCCAAGATCTCCAGTTGGATCTCATGATCCAAATTCGACATCTCATGACATCTCCAAAAATGGAAAAACACTATGGAAACTATGGACACTTGGAAATCGTGGGGTAAAGATTATCTTTCTTAGAAACACGTTTCATTTTTTTGTCTGGAGAGGCTACTGCAGTGGAACATCTCGAAGTACATGAAATATACGTTGTTTGCAAAATCAATCATCTTCATCCCAACTTTTGTAGAACAGAACTTGTCACAAGGTAATCGTGCATAATGATACTCGTCCCAACATCAGCCAAACATCTTTGACTGCTCCCACCGTCCCATGATGCCAGTCAAACATGTTAGTATAATCATATAATATATATATATACAAATACGAGTAACGACAGTAACAATAAGCATCAATAAGCAATATAGTTACAACATATGGGTCTAACATGGTCTAACGGTTTACGGGCCAACCCAAAATCATCCTAATGACGAATCCACAAGCCCACAAGTCAACAAACATCAACAAACATCCGCAAAAATCAACAATCAAGAAATATAAACACAAATCAACAAACATGATCCCGTTTTGGGGTTACCCAAATCCCTTCTTTCGGAACCGCCGGTTGACCCTCAACCGGCTCTCTCGCTACCGTGGCCTTTTCGGGAGCCGTCAGTTGGAGTTCTCCCCGCTGCACCGGCCGCGTGATCACCGCGTTCTCCTCTGCCAGCATAACGATTTCCAAAGGGTAAACCCAAACAAAAAACATCAACAAACCCAAACAAAATGAACGTTTTAATAATTTTATTGGGAAAAAACATGGACAAACACATGTATAAATTGGGGCTCTTCCATGCTATGTTTGATTCCCAGAGGGTATGCCGAAGATTCTCAGAACGTGAGTGATATTGAACAATAATGAAACATATCAATATCAGCACTCCGCAGCTATTTCAGAATGCGATGTTTACACATCTTTACACGCCCTTACACATCTTTATACAGCTCCCAAATGTCCAGCAGCCGATTTTTTTCGATGAAGTTTTTCTGGTGACAATCCCAGGTTCACCAAGCAAAAACATTTTCTGAACATAGTTTGCTCTTTTTCAACTAGTGTGTAAAGTACATATAAACATGTATGAATCATCATTTTCTCCCAGAATAGGCTAGTAAAAGATCATGATTTGAAAAGGTTTGTCGCAACTTACAACTACCACATTCATGTTTTGAAGATATCCAGCTTTAGATCCCCCCGGCTGGTGGCTCTGACACCGCCTGCAAGATTGCTTCCTCACCGTAGAATACCTGACCTCAGCCGGAATGAACCAAGGACAGAACGATAGAACAGTTGACCTTAGATTCGATAGAAGTTGAAGTGAAAACTGCGAACTTCTAACCATGTGCTCCGTCTCAAGGGTTTCCTAAAAATTGTCCCTTCTTCAAAAAGTGGTTCAGGATACGATATACCAAGGTTGAGCCATGAAAACTCGCTGAGTTTGGGGACTTTTCTTTTGCGCAGAATCGCCCGAGACCTGGAGGCTGAGCTGAAGCTGATCAGCTGACGATTCTCGAGCGAAGTTGGCACAGAATTCCCCCTTATTATGCTATTTTCAATTTTCAATGCTATTTCTTCGAACTCCTCCACCTCACTGTACCGTGATCACCATGTCCTCTGCTACACCCCTGACTCGGATTTTTGTTGCTGAAATGCAAGAGAAATCCATCGCTGAAAATCATGCAATGGGACCCCTCTGGTGTTATGAGCCACGAAAAATACCCCTATCCCATCCTATGATGCTGATCGGTTTATGCATATTCCTGCGGAATGGGCTAGTGAGTTCATAATTCCCATGATAAAGCAAGTGAGCAGTGTTCAAAGCCATCTGTTATCCCTTTTTCACTGCCTTGTTATTCGGATTTCCAATATTTTCTAATAATGCATTATGATAATCCCCACTATTGGTCAATATTAGCTGCTTACAATCATCAACCAACAGGGGTTTTGAACGCCGCTCAGGTACAGTTGGTAAGCCATGGTAAACTCCATTAAACCCCTAGATCATACCGCATCATACGCAGGGGTTTCTATCATTTTCTATCCTGGTTAAATCCTGGGACGTCCCAACAGGTGCTGCTTCGTCTTCCCGATTCTCATCTGCCGTGGCCGTCGCCATTGCTGTAGGGAGCATGGCGCGAGGGGCATCTTCCCCGCAGAAGCCAACCTGCATACGACTAAGAGGCCCATGGGATTGTGAGATTTACTGGTAGATGTAGATCACTTCTGCTGGTAAATGTGGGAACATCAAAAAATTAGATCTAATATGATCTAATATGATATGTAACACATATTAACACATCATAAAAAGGAGATCATGTTTAAACTTTTAAACGTCGGAAAAGATACTAGATCTACCATCCATGGCATGGAACATATATGGAAAATATGGGTTTATCTTGGAAAAAAGGTTCAAAGATCGAAGCCCCATGTTCATTCCATGACGGGATTCTCCTTCACGAAGCCGGAGCCAACATCGAGGACGACCACATCCTGCGAAAGAAGTTGGGGATCTTGGAACGAATTCCACTGAGGTTTGTTGGGACTCTAAGTCTCTATAAGATTCTATAAGATTCTATAAGATTCTATAAGTCTATAAGTATAAAATCTTGGGCCTAGGAACTATACAAAACATGATTTGTTGGAGGTTAAGGCCATTTTTTTTCTGCCCCACATGGAGCTCCTTTGATTTACTCTGGCCGTCCTGATCATCCATGGTGCATTCCAGCTCCAATCCTTGGAGTCGAGGTCCCCCGCTGGATGGTTTTCCCGAAAATTCTGGACCATGTATTCTTTCAATAACTGAGGATAGCATGGGATACCCCCACTTGGGAAATCTCCGAAATCTCCAAAAAAATCTCCAGGGCTTGATGGCCATCCCAACACGTGGCTTTTCCTCAGCCAAGATGCTGCCACCCCCCTCCATCTTGGCACCTCACGGCACTGCCAGTTTCATATCAATGCAGCATGGAAAGGGACACAACCTGGCCCTGTCTAGATTCTAGATATCACGAAGAAATTTCACCACTAACTTGCTTAATTCAGATGAACCAACATTAAGATATCCTGAATTCTTCTGCTGCATTCATCTTCGTTCAACACGTCCTTCTAGCCATCCACACCTCGCCGGTGGAAGCCAGGGCGCGACCGAATTCTGAGCCCAGCTAGCAGGCTCAGTAAGGTGGATGCGCTCATCTCACTATAAAAATTGGGAAATCCATCATTATTATATGAGAATTCGCTATTAAGGGTGGTATGACCATCCACCAGTATATAGGTAAATAGGTTCCGACTTGACCATGGCACAACTCAAACTGGCAAACAACTCTCCCAACATCTGATATCAATGTGTGAAATCTGGCAGCGTGATTCAAGGTAAACGTATGTCACAAAAACGTATATGCTGGGAACGGTCCAGAAACGATACACACAATGCCCGCGGACCAAACCTAAACTCTGAAGGATTGAACATAGCATGATTCAACATGTGACGCAAACACTCACTGGCCATCGCAGTGCCGGGAAATTTGCCTGTCTGGATAGGGCTGGGTGAAATCAAGCATGTTTTGGCACTCCACAGCCACACCCATGAAGGGAAAATCATCAATCTTTTCCATCAATCCCTACATCCTAATCTTGAATATCTGTGGAAACCCTAGTAAAATGTATTGGATCTATTGCTTTTAGTGTCCTGAAAATTGAGGTGTTCAATGGCGGATGGAAGACCACCCGGCTCCCACAAAACCAAGCCCTTGGTGCAACGGACCGTTTTTGTCACTTCAGAAGCGCCGCGAAGTTCGCTGGCAGCTCCTGCGAAGCCAAAAACGGCTGACTTTGGCAGCTGCTTCGCTCACCAAAGGATACTTAGAATCGGTTTAAAGGAAAATCCATAGTTGAATCATCCGTGACTGCTCTTTTTGGGACACCACAGCTTCCTCTTTTACTCAAAACTCTTAAAACTAATTCATTGAATGGTGGTCGTCGAAATTGCCGGATCAAGCATCTGTCTACAACCACCACCACGAACCTACGTCCGTGAAGAAAAGTGCAATCAGGAGAAGACTTTGGCAGAAACGAAATCAACCTTACATCATGGGATGTTTCAAGGGAATTCTTGCAGAAAACCCTTTTTGCCTATATTTGATGGGGAAAACAAGGGAGATCTATGGCTTCCGGCTAAGATTTTCCCAACTCAACCAATCAAGCGACCTTACAGCATTCAAGGTCTGCAACTCCTTGATGGAAATGGAGTAAAACTTCTCCAAGTCCGCAATCAATGGCTCGTCTTCCGTCCTGCACAGATTCCACTTGCGGCTGATAGCTAGATAGATCAGATTAGATTAGGATTAGATGAGATTAGATTTAGATTAGTTTACATTAGATTATGAGAGAGAGAGAGAGATATATATATATATATCAATTATAGTTTTCATCCAGTTGGTTCCTGACGTTTCTGAGTGAGTTGGAATTGATCAGCATCATATCAGGGCTTTATCAGGATCATACCATCACTATCTCAGCACCCATCGCTCCTCATGAAGTTCACCGCGACGCCTTTTCGCCCAAAGCGACCGGAGCGGCCAATGCGATGCAAGTAGAACCTGAGCCGAAAAGGGATCGGCGCTGCTTGTTGGTGTTGGTGATGCTTGGTGTTGGCCTTCAATATCATGGGATACAACCAAAAGTATCAAAATTGAGATTGGGATAAACTCGAAAGATTCTATTTATGTTTATTTTTGTGCGCGTTTTTGTGATAAAGAACCCACTTGGAAGCCTCGCTGATGTTTGGTGAGCAAACTGTGGTCAGATTGATGGCAAGACTTTGCATTCTGCACACCGATCCACCCGTCCACGACGCGCAACTCCCGACTTGTGGGAACATCGTAGTTGATCACCAGGCTGACCTTTGCAGAGAACTAGTGAATTTGACAGAAGCATGATGAAGAGAGTACATGTCACAGCAGCAGCTGTGCCACAAGGACGGATCTTTATGGTGTGAATTTGTCCTGTATGGTTCCCAGTTTCAAGCCATCAGCAAAAAATTGAAGCTCAGCACTCAGCGCACATCATCATCCCAAATGATTTCCAAACGGGTGCAGATTTTTTTTTTGTTTTTCAGTCTGGGGCACTTTTCCTTGCTATTTTTGGAGCAAAAACCCGTACTTTGCTGAATTTTGGAGCTAAAATTTGCCATTTGCACTGTTCATCGATTTTTTCATGGTGTTCATTGATTTACCCACAGTTTTCATCGATTTTTCCATAGGCTTCATTGAGTTTGCCATGGGTTCGATTGATTTTTCCATGGTTTCAATCGATTTTTTCATGCATAACATGCACCTGGTGAACATGTAGAATATAGGTTAAAGCACAACCGTGTTGGGTCTAAATAGTGGTATTGGATGCTATCATGGTGTTGGTTGGTTTAGGGTTTATTTAGGGTTAGTTTGGGGTTGGTTTAGGGTTGGTTTAAGGTTTATTTAGTGTTGGTTTAGGATTTATCCAGAGTTATTTAGGGATGGTTTAGGGTTTATTTAGGGTTGGTTTAGGGTTTGTTGAAAGTTGGTTTGGGGGATATTTAGGGTTATTTAGGGTTGGTTTTGTTTAGGGTTGGTTTAGGGTTTATTTCGGGTTGATTTAGGGTTTATTTAGGGTCATTTAGGGCTATTTAGGGTTATTTAGGGTTGGTTCAGGGTCTATTTAAAGTATGTTGAGGGTTGAATTAAGGTTTATATAGGGATAGAAGGTGTGGATATAAAGATAGATAGATGGATGGATGGATGGGTCGATAGAAAGATAGACAGGCAGACAGACAGACAGACAGACAGATAGATAGATAGATAGATGAACAAGATTAGATAGATTAGATTAGATTAGATTAGATTAGATTAGATTAGATTAGATTAGATTAAAATAGATTAGGTTAGATTAGATCTGATTGGATTAGATTAGATAGTTTAGATAGATCAGATAGATTAGAAAAATAGATTAGATAGATAGTTTACATAGATTAGATCGATAGTTCAGATAGCTTAGATAGATAGATAGATAGATAGATAGATAGATAGATAGATAGATAGATAGATAGATAGATGGATAGAAAGATAGATCGATCGATCGATTGATAGATCGATAGATCGACAGATCGATAGATAGATAGGTAGATAGATAGATAGATTAGATAAGATAGATAAGATAGATAAGATAGATAAGATAGATAAGATAGATAAGATAGATAAGATAGATAAGATAAGATAGATAAGATAGATAAGATAGATAAGATAGATAAGATAGATAAGATAGATAAGATAGATAAGATAGATAAGCTAGATAAGGTAGATAAGGTAGATAAGGTAGATTAGATGGATAAGATAGAAAGATAGAAAGATAGAAATATAGAAAGATAGAAAGAAAGAAAGAAAGATAGATAGATAGACAGATAGATAGATAGATAGATCGATCGATAGATAGATAGATCGATCGATAGATCGATAGATCAGATAGATCAGATAGATCAGATAGATCAGATAGATCAGATAGATCAGATAGATCAGATAGATTAGATAGGTAGGTAAAGCAGATAGATTAGATAGGTAGGTAAAGCATGGTAAGGCCACAAAAGCCACACACCCACAAAAGCCACAGAAGCCACAAAGCCAGGCTGGAAAAAAAAGCCCCCCACTTCCAAAACCGTGATTGAACATGAAGGAAACATGAGCGCGCCAGCTGAGGTATGTTTTTCCTCTGAGTTGTCGGCCTGTTGAACGTCCAAACCACGTCCAATCAAATCCGTCGCGACGAGTTGTCTGCAGAGATCCGATGACGATCATAGAAACTCAGAATGTAAGCATTCCTTCCCCAAGTCCACAAACAAATATAAAAAGACACCTTCATATGGTTACGTGCTTAAAAGAATCCATCAAAAGGCCGAATATCTCCAGTTTTCCAGTTTGAAGATTTGAGCTTACATGGTTTACAGTTTAGATTATCAAACATGAAATGCACCTGGGTTTCCCACAGTTTCCGGGACCCACCTCGATCGACCGTCTCGAAACGCCTCCATGACCGTGTCACGATCCTCTCGTCATTTTCGCAAGCCATGAAGATGACTCTGGAATTTAGATATCTTTCAAAAAATCAAAGGAAAAGTCATGAAAACTCCCAAAATGACCTTTAGTTGCTGGAACATGTTGGAACTTATGAATCAAAATCACTATGCTGTAAACATCCGTAAGCCATTATCATGCCATTATCAAAGGTTTCCTTTGGGTCCACCCTTTGGATATATCTCCTTATATCTTGCCATGAGGGAAAGCTCCTTCTGAGGCATGTCGCCATGGATGGCTGCAATGGGAAAGTTGGATTCCCTCATCTTCTTCGCCAACCAGTCCACTTTCTTCCGGTTGTTGCCTGCCATGAAACACCAACTCTTCATTGCACCCGCTGTCCTTACATTTCATCCTGGTTGGTTAAGATCGGGATTCCCAGTTGATTTTGATCATCTCCAATACAGAAGGTAGTAAAATCATGTAAAAATCCCCTAATTATATCTATAAGCATCAACATGCATCAACAGGGGTAGATCATGGTAGATCACAGTCACTGCTCAATAGCTTTGCCAAGGGATGAATCCAAGTTTGCAAAGAACAAACTGGACCCTATATTCAGAAGAAAAAAACTGTAAGAATGGAGGCCTGACAGCGTCCCACTCTCGGATCCAGATGGATCCAGAGGTTTAGACCCATACCCATACGACTAGCCAATACTAGCCATACTAATGTTCGGTATTATCCATCCTCTCAAATCCCCATACTTTGTTGGTTTCATAGCCATCGACATTCGATTTCCCATCCCCCTTTTAGCTTTCTGTTCCTACTTTGGATGACCCGCTGTCACAACATCTGGCACTGGCCGAGCTGCAAAAAATCACCGCTTGTGTGATGGCCACAGAGTCGAAAATGTCACAGAGGGTGTCAAATTTCCATTGTTCCTGCGAATCTCTGTGGATTCTGTGGACAAAATGATAGAATGTGGACAACAAAATAAGGAGATGTCAATGTCTCAACGGCTCTCAACGGAGAAATCGGGTCTTTCAAAGAAGTTTCGATGTTTCCTCTCAAAGTCACAATTAGAATCAGGGAATTTCACTCAACATGGTCGTCTCGAAACCGAAAAAAACATAGTGTCCCATCCTTATCCACGGCCACATAGAACTGTTGAATGCCGTGCAAGGACAGCTCATCTCGCTTCACCAACAGCCGGAAGGGTTTCTTCATGAAATCTTCAGTGAGCTCGAGAACCTGAGGATGGGTCGAAGCCGTGGTGCCCAGGACAGTTTAGATATGGATTCACTGTGCAATGGAATAGTTTTGGACTTATTCAGATCAAATCTCTGAAAAAAGTAATGACAAGTAAAGATAAGTATTGGTGGATATGGATGCAATGGATACGGCCCCATCTGACTACTATGGTGGGCCCAGATGGGCCCAGCGGCAGGGATATACTTCCTATCACCTCCTATGTCACCTTCAGAGACTGGAGACTGGTGTTGCTTGGTTTGAGAACCGGATTCCTATGGATCATGGATCATACCGAGTCATAGGAATCCTCAATACACAAGGTACCAGGTAGTAGAACCATGTATAGCCTCCTACTTACCAATCAAACACCATTTATCCATTGCATCCCAACTTTTAAATCTTGTGATTTTCCCCTGATTCCCAGTGTATCCCAGGATTAACCGCCTCGTCTGGCAAGGTGGCAGAGACCAGAACTATTTGAAGCTTCTCCGGTAACAAGCGTTTGATGCCATAGACCTGCGCTATCTGCGCCACAAGAAATCCGCCGAAAAAAACATGTTGTTTGGGATTAAACAGCAAAAGAACCAAAATCAAGGGTTGTTTCATGTTGTTTCCCTACCATATCCACAATCTATTTCTGCTTGTTCGGGCTTCCAGCTAGGGATTTATCAGGCTTGATGTCAAACGTGGCGAGATTATGACCCAACAAGCATAGGCATGTGACCAGAATTTTTGGTGGATGTTAATAGCCAAACCAAGAAATATGGCACCATTTCACTGGTCACCACTAAAGTTGGGGGTGCGTGGTGGCAATTAGCAGAGATAGATCATGAATGATCATGACATCTGTGATATCTCACCTGCTAAAGAGAACAGTTGCCAGAAAAAATGTCTGAAGAACAGCTGCCTATTTCACAGCCCCAAATGTCCCACGCGGCAACTTCTGCAGCTGATTTCCACCTGCTCTTTGAAGCCTTTGCTCAGCATCTCATCAGCTTCGTCTAAAACTAACATCTTTATTCTTTTCACCTTGGCTTCACAGAAAAAATACGGGGTCAGAGAGTTATATATATATATATACACACATATTTTTCTTTCCCGTCTTTCCAATCCCTGCCCATGGATGATGACACATTGGACGTATTCTGATGTAATATTATGTAATATCATATATACTATAATATCATCACTATTGCTATTGACATTTTGAAGCAAACGAAGCGTTTGTTTTTCTGCCAAGGAGCAGGCAAATGCTGCTGGCGGATCATGCTCAGGACCTCAACTTCTGCAGGGAAAAAGACGGAATCTTTTAAGCGGCCAAAGTGACTGGCAGCATGTTTCTTTAAATCAAATTAATTCCATTTATATCATGTTTTTCCTGGTGATTTTCTAATCGTTCCAGTGATGAGTTTTCACTGTCTCAGAGCCCGGGCTCGACCAGGTGTTCCAGAAATGATATGGACCCCTGCCGCACGAGGATTCTAGGATCTGCCGTACTGGCAAGGAATCACAACGTAGAAAAAGCAAGAAAACTCAACAAACGTCAAAGAAACCAACAGAAACGAACGAAGATGGGATATTCAAACACCATTCAATATCATTCATATAGAAGCACTTGGTACAGATCCATCTTTGTTGGCACGTGAAAATGGTACCTGGTGATACCTGGTGGCATCCTCTTACCTCAGGCCCGCCTGATTTCATGACTTTGATCCCATCCTTCACACTTTTTCCACCCAAACAACTGTGGATTTTGCAGTTGACATAGTCGCCCAGGGCCAAACACACCTTGGCATCGCGGAGGGCGGGCAAATGACTTCAAATGACTTCTGCATTTCAAGCCCAAGCGTGCTGTACCTGTCACTAAGACATGATCCGTCTCAGATTGATATCCTGCCCTGCTGAACTTGCCACTTTGATTTTTTCTTGGATCCATGAATGTAATATCCTGCGGCATCATGAAACTGACAAACATGCCCAACAAATTCCCAAGATGGTTGCAACCACACCAAGGATCTTGATCAGTCACTTAGGTTTACAGCCGCATCCACCTACTGTACCCTTGGTCCAAGAAACCTTGGCGCTTTGCACTGCAAGTTCTCTGGTGGGAGACAGAAGAATCGCCTCCGGCTGATATGTCAATAATCATGCAGCCACAGCAGATAAAGATCATTATATGGCTATGAGCCAAAACCCTGGTACCCTCCATAGCCATACAACTATCGATTCAAATAGCTAAACCATCCCTGGTGGTTATTCTACTTCGCTAGGAACAACCCTAAAAATCAGAACAAGAAATCAATAAGTCAACATTCAAAATACCATGGTCATCCATGATCCCCATTTCCAAACCTTCCTATTTTGGGGAAGCTATACCAACTTCCAAAAAAAATCCACCACGACCATCCAGCTGATTTCTGGACCTCTCACCTGTGGTTCCATGCGGTTGAAGTCCACAGACTGCAAGGCTCCAAGGCAAAACACCGAGGTTTTACCTGTAACCACCGCAGGAAGCCATAGCAAACCATGCAACCTGAAAAAAGGGATGAACAACAAATTCTCTGATGCTGAAAAGATAGACTACAGTCTACAGAATCTGATAAGAAAGATCTGACAATGATTGTCACATGCCAAAAACACAACCAATTCTTGTTAAACAGGGATGAAACACTGTGTCGCTATGGTCCTTTTGTTCTTTGGTAAACAGTACAGTAGTCAAGACATGTCAAGACATGTTTTCAGGCCAAAACCTTGGACAAAACATGTCGATAGCGCCTGTGCCGCTCTGGGATTGAACAATCACATCTCGACCTGCGGTGGCTCTCGATGTCTATGATCAGTTTGGCAGGATTTACCAGATCTGCCATCTTCGGCACATGCCATGACACAACATCATCTTCCAGCTTACGGCAACATGACATGCTTCCCTGTCTTTGCCACAAAGGCTGCGAATTACGGAAGATTATGCCAGCCCATGCCAGCCCCATACCAAAAAGGTCAAGGGGGATTTGCAACCTGGCTCAGTTGCACCAGCAAGTCTGTCCAAACCTTTCAGTATCTTCCAGTTGAAGAAGTTAAAATTCAAATACAACCCCCGTAATTTCAAGCACCCCCTATGGTCTAAACATGTTTTAAACAGGGAATTCACACATATATGGGATCATTGGGGGTGTTTAACATGAACGAGGGATGCGATCCACTCAACCTTGGAGGATGGGTCGAACAGCTCGCTGCTGCACCGCCGATGGCCTAGGTTGTTAGCACGTGAAATTGGGAAACCATCTGTCGGCTTGAACAAATATGGAGGTTTCCTAAAATGGGGGATCCCCCAAAACCATAGGTTTCAATACTAACCGTCGAATTTCAGATGATTTGGGGTACGACCATCTTAGGGCCCTTCTATGTTTCATGTTCAACCACCCAGAAGTTCAAGCCCAAAAACCTAGACCCAACACAACAGCACAGCCAAGTTGCTTCTCGAAGCCGTAGGCGAAAACTCCTCGCAGCACATCTTCCTTCAAACCCATGGCGTTGAAGGTTCGCACCACTTCCACATCCTGTGACCGTTGAAGCATGGGCAGTTATATTTGGATAGAATTGGGAGTTTCTCAGATCCTCAAAACCAGTAGGAAACCTCCATAATCCTCCATAGTTTTGCTATGTTTTGCTATGCCAATCATCTCATGAGTTGAATTTTCACTTGGACCAGGCCTCAGAACTCTCAAAGATCAGAGCATGATCTTCCATGATGCGTCCAAACAAGAAGCAGAATGGAAGTCACATTGCGCAGCTCTTGGATGTCACAATCTAAGATCTGAACAAAGAGGACAGGAGGTAATTTTGCAATATCTGGTATCAGTCATTTTACTCTAGCAACTGCAAATGAAACATTCTAAGAACTCAACTTCAACATGTGCTCTATCTGATATCTATTCAAAATCGTCTCAATTTTGACATGCTGTGTTTCCTTTGGCATCGAAACGAAGCATCAGTGACTCACTTCCATGAGGGCCTACATCAAGTTTACGTGGTTTGTCTGTTCCTGCTTTGGCAAAAGCTGCAGGATGCACACCATCAGGAACATCCACAGCTGCGAAATGTCAATCTGCAAATTTATTGACACCGCATAAAGCTTCAGACTGGCACTTTGGAAAAAAACACCCACACAAAAAGAAGAGAAACATCATGAAAAATACATAAGATTCATGGTTTCTGCAAACATCTCCATCAAACTTACCTGACTTACCTGGCCACTGCATGGCACCTTCCAGACCCTTTTTGCTCCCGCTGAAAAACCTGGAGCCGATCCAGGAATAGCGGCCAGTTAGGTAAATCCAAGGATTCAACGAGCTGAAACTCCTCCTCGGGGAAGAGGTGGAGCGGTGGATTGTTGGACAAAAACATGTCCAACTTCTACCTGATCCATGAATAAAAATATGTATATATATATATATATACACATAAGTTTGAATAGAATTCAAAATTCGAAGCCTTCTTTGCGTTTTCTTCAAACATGGTGCCATATGTATCCATATGTCATTCTTTTGGAGAGTCATTTTGGTAGTGATTTAGGACAGTTTCAGTGATTCAGTTGGTATTTGCTCTATTTGCTGCCTTGATGATTCAAAAACTCAATCGCGCGTGCAATATCTGGGTAAATTACAATAATTCACTATCTGAAAAAAGGTGATTTTGGGATGATTCCCTATACCCAGACAAATGAGGTCGCTGCAATTTACCCAGACAAATGGTTAAACCTCTTCGTCCTCCACTTTGTTCTGGAACTCCAAGGAAAAGGACTGACCATGCTCAGAGACTCCCTTGGAATATGATCCAAAGGTGCTATTTTTCCATTCGCCGATCAAAATCAGCTTCTGGCCTTTGTAATGCTGCAAGCACTGCAGACCATAGGCGCCGAAACCCATATAATCTGGCCACATGAGGAGCAAAGTTCGATCTTCATATTGACCAACGGATTCCGGACCACCTTGCTTCACATCGCAGAAATATCTGCTGCTGATCTCTTGACCTTCAGAGATGTCTGTCTGGCTGTTGAAGGACGAGTGAAAATGCTTCTCGTCAAAGGCTACAATGTCAACTGACCTACGCGTCTGCCAAATATGCATGCGATATTGAGGTGCCATTTCACAGGCATATCATGGCATATGGATTTGCCTACGATCCGGAAAGCCGAAAAGTTTATCCGAATGCAATGATTGGTTGGCCAGCCATGTTGACGACCCCCATCTTGGTTGCCACTCCCCAGAGCTATGCGGTCCAGAATGAAGCCACGGGGATGACCATCGCATGTGATGCAAAGGATCAACAAATAAATACTTGGCAATGAAACATGGACATGGAAAATCCTCCATCTATAGAAGATTTAAATGCCCATCTATAAGCGATTTCACCGAAATCAAATGAATTCAGCACACTTTTGGGCCACCTCCACCTCCACCACATCCATCCCACACCTCTGCTTCAGCAAGGAGGCCCAGTAGCCCGTCCCCGCACCCAGCTCCAGCAATGGCGCGTGGGACGCCAAAATCCTCAGTGCCGCATCACTTGGAACGCTCCAGGCGTGGTGGTTGCGGAGCATCACCTGAAACGAGGGGATGATGGCGATGGGACTTGGGAAGGGTTACAGACTGGGCCCCAACTCTGGCATCCCATGGTTATGTTGGTTTATCATCATTTTCTCCATGCAAGTTGTAGAACTTCATGGGATATCCCGGATATCCGCCAGTCTCAAAAGCCAAAGGGCAGGTATGATGATTTTTCCTCCCAACAAACAACGCCAATCCGATTCTCAACCCAGCACTTTCCGCCGACCTGCTCCTGTCCCATGCTACTCAGATCCGAAAGCTGAAAGGCATCGGCATGGATCCACTGCGCTAGCAGCCAGGACCCCCAAAGCTTAATTTTCTCGTGGTACAGCGACAGATAGGGATTCTCACAGGATGAAACAGCACCTGGTGGGCACAGCAAGTCATGGCAAGAAAACAATCCGAAATTCGTCCTCTAGGAATGGGAGAACCAATGGTGAAAACTTACATGTATGTTAAACTTATGTTAATCATCCAAGTTATCGGTCCTTGTTAAACGTGTGTTTTTTCTTGGTGAAAAGGGCTACAGTACCCCATTGTTTGAGAAGCAGCCACCTGATGATGGTTGCCCAGCATATCCTCCACCTGGTTTCTGACCATCGGCTTCTAAGCCCAGGATGGAAGCAGAAGCGTCAGTATGGTCACACTCAGCTTGGTCGAAAGGCCAAGTTGTCTTGGCAAAACAAAGGCGGGGTAGCAGCTCGTGGTCATTGCGACCCACCAGCCACGCATTGAAGATGTGACATGCCTCGGGCGGGTGATTGCTGTCGCAGTTGAACACCAACTTGGTGGTGGCTGAAGCCATTGTAAAATCCAGCTGGCCCAATGGGGGACAAATCATCTTGATACAAAAACTTCTTTCTCATGTTGAACATCCCAAAATACATGTTTCAGCAGCTCACCACCCTGCAAAGTTATAATTTTCGAGAAAAAGAAACACATCAAGCTGGAACATTTACCAAAATTATACCAACCCCAGTGGCCCAGCCTGAATCAAATGAACCTTTGGCAAGCGATCACAGAGATTCTTACTGAGCCGTGCCACAGACGACACCTCAGCACTCAACCTGCTGGACGCTGCATTGAGGCGATGCAGCCAGGGAGTCTGGGCCGTTTCCGCCGTTTCGGCTGCATCGCGGCCGGCCGTGGACTTCAAGGAACTCAGGGCTTTTCGGATGGTGGCCAAGATCATTCGATCTACCTTTCTGGCGCAACATAATAACAAATAATATGCCAACATCATTTGGAAAAGAGATGCGGTCGATTTTGGCCATTGTTCACAGGCTTCCCAAGAAATTTCCCCTGTCAAGCGTCACCTTTTTTGGGGGTCCCAACACACAATTTGACTAGCAACCAGTTTTGAAAACACAATGCGCATAGTATCACATTATGGTAATACAATTGCAATATTTGTATAATTTTGTATATATATATAATATTGTATAAATGGTTTTACCATTCCTCATCCTCGATCTTTCGGGTGGCTACCAGCTAATTACCACTATTTTTGACCCACGGCCACCTCAGCTAAAGCTTCTCGCAGCACCAAGCGTTCACCAGCACATTGCCTTAAGGCCAGAATGACAGGTCCACTGCGCTCAGGGCGTTGAAGTTCTTGAAGTTTTCCTTCTAATAACATGGAAATCAAAAGTAACGTTCTTATCTCATCTTTGGCTGTTAGGCCATAAGCGGCCTGAGCCACAACTGATTCCATCCGCTGCTGATTCAGATCCATGTGTTGAATCCGCACCTGTGCCAAAAATGCTGCAGGCAAGGGGGTTTTCCAGGTGAGAACATGTTTCACGATCAACTCCGAATCGTTTCCGCTTGGCAAATGCAAGATCCGCGACAAAGGCCCCTCCAAGGAATCCAGAAGCTTTCGATGAACTTCCAGTTGAGCCGGAGAGACTTGCAACGATAGGGTGACCTCGCTACTCTGTAGGTCAGAATCATCCAGGATGAAACCGAAGGATAACAGCATCTGGCTGTTGTACATATCAGCCGCATAATTGATGAAGGCTTGTTGTCCCTTCATCAAATCCTCACCGGCTTTAACACATACCACGTCCTCTCCAAGTTGGAACAAACCTGTAGAGACGTGTGGTGAATGGTTGAACATATCTAATCCTGGAACAATTGCGAAGATGCTGGTTCCGTCGGGCCTCGTTAACGACATCACTCTGGAGGAATAGATGCTCCATGCCCATTGAAATGTCTCGAAGTCAACTTTTTCTTTGCACCTGGAATTGGGTCAAAGTCATTGCACCCAAAATTGGATGGTTAAGTACCAACAAATACCCAAAAAACATCAGTGATGTGTGAGCCCATGTGAAATCTTTGAGCGCCGCTGGCCACCTGAGTCTCTTTTGAAGTTCTTCAAAATCTTCCAGCAGTTCCTCTTGCAAACGCACAGCATGGGTATGAACCTCGCTTCCCTCCAGCAGCTGCAAGTCCGAGTCCTTCCAAAACGCCGGGAGATTCATCGATTCCAAGCTCGGAAGCATTGCCAAGTGGCCCGATCCCTCTGAGTCTTCCTGGCAGGTCTTTCTACCAAAGGCGATTTGAAATTTCGGACCCCCCTTAAGAGATAAGCAAATCATAAACAGATAAACATAATATAACACAATATTGTGTTGTTCAGAAACTTTCATAAATGAATATGCATGATACAGCCCAAAATGAAGAAATCAGCTGTCCCAAAAATTGGTCCTGCAATGTCTTTGCCATCATCAAATGTGCAATGATGGCCTCTTTCTCAGTGATTTCACCAGACTCCAACTCTTTAGTCACCAGGAATTGCCGTGCAGCTTCTGCGGTCCAACATCTGTCCTAGGAGTTGAAATAGATCCTGCCTCTCAGTGAGGCCCAGTTAGAGTTGACCATTGGACCCTGGATCAAAGCCCGCTCTTTGGCAAAACCGTTCCGCCAAAATTGGTATAGACAACAAAGAAAAGGGTCGCCCAAACCCATGACCATATGACATGGGTGTGTTTCAAAACTGGGATACAAATGGACCCACGGACCCATCCACGATTGGTAATTTTTAATATGCCAGTATTCATCAATTTTTGGACCTCGACAATCACATTTGGAGTACCTACATGAAACCACCAGCAAGTTTTCCACACGATGAAAGAATGAGAGTGGCCACGTCCCGCTTGAGCCAGTCAACTGGGATGCCTCTTTCCCCGGAATTTTCGGGCTACCCGTACCGATGCCCAAATTGGATGACATCTGCACCCAGCTTTCAACCGCAGTAACTGTAGGTGGTCACTTGAGAATACTTCCCATGTTTTTTTTTGCATTAAAAACGGATTGCAGTTGAAGGCATCAACAAGTCTTACATATCATCTCAAGACAACAATATAAGTTTGACTTGAGGAATGGATCTCGGATGGAATTTCTTCCGCTGCGTATGTGTAGGATACGGCTCACAACGGAACTATGCGAGGAAATTGCCAGAAAAACATTGATATATTTTTCCGATGTTAATACTCATACTCAATCTGTTGGCTGGTCAGTTTCCAGTTGTGGGATCTTGCGCATAAATATGTGTGTCCATGTCTACCCACATCTATAGCTAAACTAAACTTCAACATCCCCCAAACGAGGGACCACAAAACTGTTGGTTTCCCATTACAGATCATTCCAAATGAGGAATATAAGTTGGATGATTTTGGAGTCCCCTAATTTAAAATCATCACTGTAAATATCCGGTAATCAAACATGGCAATGGAAATCCACCATTTATAGATGGCTTTCCCGTTAAAACCATTTCGTTCAAAATTTTCCTTTCCCAGCTAGCCACATTTGATTGCCGGAGTGTAATCATCCATCTAGTAATCTAGTATTCTATGGCTCAAACAATTTACTGTAATTTCTTCGAGCCATCCCCACCCTGACAAACCATTCTGACATAGCTTCTGACATACCATCTGGAAGTATATATGGCGGCATATGTGTATATATATATAATTATATAATATGTAATATATA
The DNA here is from genome assembly GCA_947184155.2 of Cladocopium goreaui. NCBI lineage: Eukaryota > Dinophyceae > Suessiales > Symbiodiniaceae > Cladocopium > Cladocopium goreaui. The sequence goes on from CAMXCT020006810.1 coordinate 144,875, forward strand.
TATACATATGCTCTGACATTCTATCTGACATTCTATCTGACATTCTATCTGACGCTCTTTCTGGCATATGCTCTGACCTTCTACCTGACATTCTATCTGACATCCGTCCTGACATACTTTCTGATTCATTCTATCTGGCATCCATTCTGACATTCCATCTTGCATGAGTTCGGGTCCAGGTGCACTCCACTGCATCATGGCGTTCGGGTCTAGGAGTGGCCCACTAGATGAAGAAGATGAGAGGTCCACAAAATGTAGTCGGGTGAGGAGATGAAGCAATTGCACCTTTGTTAAAATCGAGAGGCCCTCGCTCTATCCCATACTAATTATCCAACATTCCCATCCATCCAATAGCCATCTAAAAATCTCAGAAACAGCCTTAAATAGCTGGTATAGCTGAATGTTTACTCCCCCAGTATGGTAATTTCATAGGTAACTTGACCCCTAAAAATCTCTGAAACCATAAACTTGACCCATTCCCAGTTATTCCCAGTTTCCAATGGCACTTCCAACAACACATCCCCTTGCTTCACATCGCACAGCAGCGCTGCACCACGGCCCGTGGATGCAAAGTCCGCCAGGGTGACCCTGCTGAAAGTCGCCAAATCCATGGCGAAAACATGGGCTCCAGGTGCTCAAGGAGAAAGGGATGAAGACTTGGATGATTTGATGATATTTGAGATATTTGAGACGATCAAATCATAGAAAGGTGGATATCATTGAGATATTTGGGATATATTACGCCTGATGGATATTTGGGGATGATCAAATCACAAAACAACATGGTTGACATTGTTAAATTTTAAATGGATGATACGTGGATGTCATGTTACAGGTCGCTGAAAGTCATGTTTTCTGGGCAAAGGAAGTGGGTGTGGGTAGAGGAAAACTGAGATGCAGGAGCAACAAATCGAAAGGGTTACACCGCGCAAAAACCATGTGCAAAACAAAAACAAGCTGAGACCGCAAATGGTGGTCTTCTGATTCTGCTGGTGACATTCCTTGTTGTTAAGGCTTTTTAAGGCCGTGCAGAACTCATCAACTGCAGTGCCAGACCAGACATCATCAACAACAGCAAATCTCAAGTTGTGCGGGAAACCCAACCTGATCCATCAATGATGTTGGCAGGGCTTTAAGCCTTTGAGCCCCCCTGATTGGTCCAGCTTTCAAAGGGCTTCTTTTTCAGCTACAACTGCTAGGGAAGCAGCACTGTTGAGCACCTGTGAGCCGAGGATTGGATGGAGAGATCGGCTACTCGCATGGATGGCACTGGGGTAGTTCACTGAAAGGGAGAACTCAAGATTTCTCCAGCATATGCCCACTCGTTAGGATTGTAATGTGTTTCACGCCTACCTTCTTGTTTGCCAGAACGTAACTTTAGTCCGCACAACTCGTATCCGCATTGACGCTTACTAGTTGTCTGCAGCCTCTGTTTTGTCACCGTCCTTTGGCAAGATTCGCCAAATAAACCACCACCCAATGTCCACATATTTGTTTCAATGTTCGATTCAACTTGTCGAAATGTCAAGCATGCCACCCCTTAGACCAAGCGCACCTGTCCCTGAACATGCTCAAGTCGATCGTATGGAGTCGTTGCTACGTCGGCCTTTCAGGTTGAGCCGTGAAGATTCCACCGCGACTTGGTTGATCCGAAAAGGATGGTAGCGTTGATAGGGATGGGGTCAACCCCAGGGTCCACCGGTCTTGGGAAACAGCCTGCATTTCTGCAAAGCCCACACGTGTTCCACGTTCCACATCATCGAGCCTTGCAGTTGAGGATCAAATGGGTCAACAAGAAGAACCCACATCCCAGCAGCCTAGGGGTCCCAAGTAAAATTCACACTGATGACAGAAACTTGAAGGCAGTGTGCCGAAAACAACCAAAAACACAAGGAGGTGTTGAAATCAATGAAGGCAATTATTTTTTTGCTTGGTTTAGTCCTTTGGCGTGCAGCTTCTGCTGGCATCTTCAAAATATTTCAAAGTGGTAAAGCCCCGAACATGGGAATGGAATAAAATATAGATTGTGTGCCACATCAAACAATGCTTTGTCCCCGTGAATTGTGGGAAACGGACATCTTTCTACGATTTGATGAGGTAAGTTCACTGAAACACTGGGCCCGTCTGGGCATGTCTCAACATTGAACATATTGCTTGTTGGCATCCTGGATTAGGTGCAAAATCCTGCAGAAATGCTGGCAAAACATGAGAAGAGAAAAATCACTCTGGTTTTTTGGGTCCATCTGACGTTGAAAAACGACCAAAACATAAACAAACAACAATGTTCTTTCTTCAACAGACTTCTTACATTCTCAGGTGTACCCATGGACACGTACCAGTATCATTACCATGATACCAACGACACCCAGTTGATTTTATTCACCAATCATCAACCATGGGACCTGCCAAGAGACCGCTATCATCGCACCATCAGCCGGCAAGCCTTCGAACAGCCCAAGAATTGAGCTGGTGAGGGTGAACATAAATCTTCAGAAAAAAGGTCATATAATGTCAATGTCATATATAAAAAAATAATATTGATGAACATTCTGAACATTCTCATAGAGCCACCTCAAGCTTTTAACACACATCCATATCAATCTTGGATGGAAACTGGCTCACCAGCTGGGATGCCTTGTCAGTGCCTGGTGCAAGTGTTCTTCTCCTCCAATCCTCAGTGGCTGTCAATTGTCATTGCTCCTGTGGGACCGGAGTATGTTCCTATGATTTCCCATGAATTCACGGATCGACATTCATGGAACTCCTTTCTTCATGTGCCAAGTGACACGTGGAAGTGGAAGACTCTACTTCAGCATCCAGCATCAAACTAACGGAAAACGCAGCTGTGGCACAGTGGCACCATGCCGAAATCAATCCACATCTCCTTGGTCAAGACCATTTGCCAGGCACGCCTCGAAGCAGGAAACAAAAAACTCAAAAACTCATTTAAAAGTCTGTGGATGGAATGATGGACCAACACGGAAGCTCAATTCTGGTTTGACGGTTGCAAGTTGAATCCAATGGCATTTTTAAATAGATGAACAACTACAAAGAAAACCACCAAATGCCACCAACACCTGGTGTCATGTAATGTCTGTTCATGTCTGTTCAACCAAGCGCCGTTGGATCGGGTTTTCGCCGAGCAACACGCCAGAAATTCAGCGACCTCTGGCGATGTTGCTGGGTGACCTGTGCGCAGCTGCATCATCTCCAGGTTTTCGCTGTTTTTTTTGTACCCCAGGTGCTTCCCTTTAACATCTTTAACTATCGAATATGCTGGGGAAACTCGATTCCTAGCTCCAACTTACCCCTCCTCTTTTTTTGTTGTGAATATCATGGAAAATGGGAAACTTCGCCTAACCACGGGATATTTTAAAGAATGTTAAACAAATTATCAAAAAATATCATCCTTCAAGCAGCATTTCCAAGGCCTGTCGCATGGCCGCACTTGTGCTGGACAACTTTTCAGCTCTGGATGGAAGCAGAAAACCGAACAGTTCCGCCAGGGAAGACCATGCCTTAGCCAGTAAAAAAATCATGGGTTCCCGGGGTTGAACTGCATGGTTTTATTGGTGGATGTGAGGAAAAGAAATAGGAAAACTCAGGAAAACTGCGAACACCAAAATCAAAGCGCCAAAGTGCACCAAAATGCATCAAATATGAGCTATATAAGGCTATATACACTCATGATCACCAACCAGATCCAATGGGAATAGGGAGGAATGACAACGAACATCTCACTGCATAAGGCCGAGATGGCTCCCTGGGGATCCAACAAGTAGTAGAAACCAGAAATCAAATTTGACTCTCCAAAATTTCGGATGGTTCAGAGACATTCAGAGACATCTTAGAGATTGTTATAGTACTTTTGTGGAGCAGGTTGACATGGTTGACATGGTTGACATCTTCCTCATAACAATAACATGTTTTCCCGGACCAACATTTGGTGCAACTCTCCGAGCTTTCGGCCAGCAAGTGAGGCAGCCGGGCAAGATCGCTGTACATGGCCCACCAGCGCAATTCATTAAAGCTTCCCTGAGATTGGGATGGCCCCACTTAGGTTTTTGGCTCATACCCCCAATTAGATTAGTGGAATATCCCCACTTATATTCATGGGACTATAGGGGTTATATATACGTATATATATATATGGATCATAAACCAGCTACTATGTGGCATGTGCAACCAATGGAGGAGCTTCAGATTCGCCACATGCTAGACGTTTCTGGGTTTCCTGGACACTAAGATCGTATATCATATGGCGTGATCAACTACTTTACATTGGGTCTACATTCAAACAAACCATCACATGTTAGCAAAAACCCTTCTGTCAAGAGCAAAGGCCTACCATTTTCCATACTTTTTGGGCAAACACAACGCAAGGGTCGGTGCCTGGTGCCAGGGCCCCCAGGCTGCCCCGGATCTCGTCAACTGCCAACCTGACAAGGCTTGATGGTCAGACCGGTGGAGCTGAAATTTCTTGAAACTTTGTTTCAGTGACAAGGACTCATAGTTCCTTAAACATCCATAAACCAAATTCAAAACCTAAGATAAGCTAAGTGATTCGTAACATCTTCAAAGAAAATTGCATGATGCGGGTTTCACTCTTATTACTATATATATATATTTTTTCAACACACTATAGTTGAAACATCTTTAACCCCACCAAAAATAGCGCCTGGACGTTGATGCTGCACACTTCCGTCGTAGCCATAACTCCGCATGAAAAACAGCGGCAGCAACGTCTCCTCCGGGACCAACAACGGCATGCCGAGGCTGTACAGTTCGTAGAAGACCTTCAGTGAACTTCAGTGGGCTGAGTTTACGACCAAATTGAGGATTGGTTCTAGATGATTCCTATGATACATGTGATATATATATATAATTATATATATATATATGATAAATTCATTGGTCTATATTGTCTGTATAGTTATCAGCTTTATTAGCTTTGGATGTGGATGATTCTTGCCGACATGGTGGGTTTTTCAACCAACTCCAGGTAGATCTTCCATGATCTTCCCATCCGCGATGATTTCCATCAGGCTTCCTATCTCCGAAATCCGGTTGCCATGTTTGGTTCGCCGCTGTCCAAGGCAAATCAGATTCGTGTCTCAGTGAATTTGGTCTATGTCTACATCTATCTATTTGGTCATTTCATGGGATTTCTGGGTCATTTGAACAAATTTTGCCACTGAAAATCATCCAATCGGTGCCATCATCGGATTTTCTGATCTCAAGGCACCAGAGTCTGCGCATCATAGGGCAATACCACTGCTGCGCGGAAGCTTGACCATGCCTTCCAACTTCTGTCCTGGCAACAAGAAATACCAAGAAAGCCATGAAGTTTCATGATCTGCCCAGTCAAACCTTCAATGACTTCGATTTAAATGTTTGTGTCTGACACTTTGATGTACGTTTCTATATACTTAAATTATCTCTGGTATTTTCTGACTATTTCTGTATTTCAATATATTTCAATCATTTCTGACATTTTGACAATTCAGACACCCAAAAAATCTCCGGTCTCCTCCAAATGCGACATATATCGAAAGCGCACTGGGCGCGTTTCCGCTGGAGTTGCCTGGGTCCCCGGCAAAAGTTGGGCGCCTTCGTTGAGAATGCACTGGAAGTCCCAAAACGTGTAGACCTCCAACGGGCAGCACTTCATTTCAAGGAACGGTGGATCCTGTGAAAAGGGAACCAAATTTTTATAGTGATGGGGCTCCGTAAATCTCATTTTCTAATCTTAGGTGAGCACATGATAGAGTTGATAGATGTTGATAGCGCATTGTTGCTTATCTTCTGAATCTTGAAGTACTTGTGTGCTATGCCACGAAATCACAAAAGGCCATGAACATCTCAGCCTGACGGCGCCTGCTTGGTAATGAGAACATCCAGAGTTGCGGGTGCATAGCTAACGCCCAGATAATCTGCCACAGGTCGCATCACTGGAATTCTGCGACCCATCTGCCAATAGGCTTGTGCTGCAATGGGCGGTGACATAAACACCTCAGGGCGGAGTCGCACATATTTTTTTCTCGGGGCTTTCCGCACCAAATCCGTTTCGATGTGCAAGTCGTGAATGGAAAAGTTTCACAACAATCTGGTTTCAAGACCAAGAATAGTATGCAAACCAACATTTCAAGATTTTCGCACTGGTTACAGAATCGCTAACATTGGTGAGGCTCATGCTACATTGACCGCCAGTGATGCGCAACTGGTGGATTCAATATCACGCAAACGAATAATCTTCCATTCTCATCCCTAAGCGGAGATAAAAGCAAGATGCATATAACATCATATAACTACCATTTCTACCACATACCACAAAACAGCCTGACTATTGATGGTTTATGATGGTTTGGTGGTTCTATAAGTTCCATCAAGTTCTACAAGTATCCATATATTTTTCTTGCTGAAAACATCCCAAGTCCGGTCGGATTCCACTCAGCAAGGTGCCAGTTGAAGCGATGCCTGGGGTGTTTTGGCCACGAAGTCGTAGAACCTGGCCGGGATGGCCGGGATGGCCAATGGCAATGGCCAAAGCTCTGATCCTGGGGACCAAGATGTAGCAAAATACCAGTGCCATCCAGTGCCGGTATAACCAAGTTACGTTGACTTACGTTCGCTTGTGGAACAGGATCCATGATCCATGAGCAATTGCGATCTCGGCCGAGAGACAGCATCTGCCACTTGGCCGTCAGATATGCTCCCAGAGGATTACCCAAATAGCCAACCACCTAAGAGATGTCAGGGGATTAAGAGGCGTCGCAGGCTTTCATCTTTTGCACTGTTTTGTGGCTGCGTGTCACTGTATCCTGATTGATCATTCGATATTAGTAATCATTCATTATATGAAATTAGATTCATTCCATTTCATTCCATTTCATTTCGAATGCAAGATCCTGGTCACTGAAACGGCCGTCACGGTGTCCAAGTCGCTGGCTTGTACTCGTAGAGAAGCCAACAAAGGAAAGCAGGTTCCCCACACAGCAGCCTTCAGCAGACGCTAAAAGATGCAGCTCCGCAAAGGGATGAATGACATAATAAAATGATCAACCTAACGTCAATAAATCAGAAAAATGTCATGAATCTCCTATAAATTTAGTAAATCTACTACATGTGTAGGTCTCCGGCCATTTTCGTTTGCCACTGCTCACCACTTGATCCACTTGATTTCAGATGACAAGGGGCAGGTCTGACTGTAGAAAGTCTTTGGCACGATGCAAAAAGTTCCCCACGAATTCGTGGAAGTTCTCCACCACAGGGAAGTGTCCAAGCCCATCCTTCGACAGTCGCGGCAGTGAGTCGCAGTGAGTCGCAGAATTCCTACATGAAGAATTTCAATGCCATCTTTCTACATTAAACATCATTAAACTGAACACCTGGAAGCTGTTAGAAGTCTTCAACCAGTTGCCAGTTGTGCAAAAAGTTTTGCTGGTCAAATCACTACCAAGACTCTGAATCCGTGTGAACCAACCCCTTTCCAAGTGTATCTCTGTGTTTTTCCAGCTGAAACTCTCCAATATCTCAGGCTGTAGTTGCTGCTTCGTATCCCCAATAGTTGCTGCTGGTGAAAAAAACAAGTGTTGCTAACTTAATTTCCTAACTCTTTTCCATGCCGGGTCAAGGTCCAGTGATTGAATCCCTATTGCGGGTGACACCCTGATGTGTTCAACTTCTTCCAGATTTGGAGGTTGAACATCTACTGAATCTACTGGTTAAACCCTGTTGTTTCGGTGATTTCTTCATGTTTACCAGCTAAATCCTCATGTTCTCCAGGAACTTGAGATCCCTGGGCGCGTCTTGAAGTGGAGGATACCCTTTTGGTCATGGCCTATCCCACGCAGTGGTTGGTTAAAGTTAACATGATTGGTTATCCCCAAATGGGGGGACACTATAATCCCTGATATGACCACAAATAATTCCCAATTATATGGAAATATAGAACTACTGGTTGCTTCACACTCAAACAAATTTAGCATAGGATCCTCCAGTTCTTATCCCATACTATTCCATATGCCACAGTTAGTATCCCTCATCTGCTACCCATTTCCCATTTTGAAGCGCCTCTCTGGTACCCAGCTGATGGAACATATCTTGCATCTCGTCATCGCAAACCAGACTCACGTTCTCGGCGTCTGTGCAGTGAGATGTGGAGAGCATCGTCATCATGACGACCTCCGCCGGCGATATAGACTTGAGGCACTTTCCAGAAGGTTACTATCAATCTATAATATTACATGGTACCAAAAAAAAATTGGAGAAGACTTTATGACGTCTGGTTCCGCAATCAGAATTAGCAATTCTGATAGAATTAAGTTCCTCGAAAGTACTGCCTTGGGTTAAGCCAACATTGGGGTTACGAAGGGTTGCTTATAATTGTTTTGAAGCCTTTGTTATTCCGGACCAAGAGCATATGAGCGACCCATGACCAAAGAACTCATCGTTTTTCTCAAGGAAAATTGAAGGTCCCAAATCTGAGAAAAACGGCAAAGCTTGGGGTTCCTTACAATGCCGTGGGTGCACCGCATGGGTTAGTCTATAAAACCCATTGCATGCACGCTGGACCTCCTGGTCTTTTATGCTAAGATTCCTCAACACATCATTTCACCTTTTTAGGCTATTTACAAACACAAGCCATGTCACGCGGGAAACATCATGAATTTGAGCACTATGTTTCAAACATATCATGCAGAACAACATGCTGATTTCAAAGGTAGAAGCGGAGGGGATAGTCCATGACAATCCAATAAAAGCCAAGTCTGTTTATCGTAGTTTTTGCTCGAACAAAACAGTGATTGATCTTGATTGGCCTCTGGGCAGTTTTACCAATCTTTGTAGGTCTACGGGTCACCCCTTTTGCAGCCACAAACTTGAGGGATTTAATGGAAGAATCACCAACCGCTGGATCACCCAATCATTTAACCAAACAGGTTGGAACAACAAACTGATTCACTTGATTCACAGACAGAAAACTGTTTATTCCGAAAAACAACACAACAAATTAGCAATCCCTCCCAACACAAGGCCACGACCAGCCACCGTGCTAAGTGACCTCAGTGATATCTGCGATCTTGCGCCACTGGCTGATGGGTTCTAGGAGCAAAGAAGGATGCGCTGACACTGCCCACACCTGGTGAAAAACAAAAAATGCCAAGCACGTTGGTTGAGACTGCATAGATCCATAATGATCCATAGATTTATGACATTAAACCTGATGTCACGTACCAACACATGTGGAATAATGGTGCAACTTCCAAATGGTTGTGATGTGGACAAGTGAGGCTTCAGCAAGTGGAGTTTTGGTATCACACATATTCACAAATAATGTCAGCCCATCACTAGAAATCCCAGTTGCACAAAGCCCATGTTATGAGTGGCAGTCAATTGATAGGATATCCTCGGGTGATCTTCGAGGACTTGTTGCTTCACTTTCACGCAGCTGTGATGACTTAAGGCTCCATCTGAGATAACTCTCGCCTTCAACATAAGGGTACTTGGCATCACAGTGCACATCCGGAAGGCCTTCTAAGAATGTTTAGAAAATTGCTTAGTGTTCCAAAAACTCAGTAGAAAGAACAACACCCGACAAGTCTGACGAGAGCCAGAAATAGTACAGAAATCATTTGCATTTTGAGGAAGCAATGATACGTGCTGAGTGAATCCCATCCTGAACGAAATTTTCAGTCGCATCTTATCTCCTTGGCACCCAGCGACCTTGAAATATCGCAGGGGCACCTGTCCCTGCGCCATGGCAGGTGCCTTCAGAGCGAAAACCGATGGATATCACAGGTCTTCAGAAAATCACCCAACAGGAGATTTGTTGCCAGAGTTGCTTCATGTTGCTTCCATTTGTTGCTTCATTTCATAAATGTGAAAACTTCTATGCGGTGATTGCTCAACCGTGAGCTATCCCCAAATTGAGTACATGTCCACCATATACTCATCATTGTCTTGTCCAGAAGCCATCATGTTTGCCGGATGTGTATGTTCCATGTTGGACAATGACAGCCCCCAAATCGACAACCCCTGGTTGATTGATGAGGTGGAAACCTCAAAGAGTGACAAACAACTCTTGAAATCCTTGGAAATATATATATATGTATATATAATATTATATGTTGTTCAACCGAATACAGAAATTAGTGTTCAGCTGTTACAATCTGTTGGATATGAAATAGTATCTCCATAAAAATATGGATATAATATATATATATATACACATAGTTAATATACAACCCATGTATATTCCCCTAGAAATTCACCACCAAACCAGCACTTGTTGATCTGCCGTGACCCTGTGGGGATTTTCGTTTCGCCTGAAATTGCAAGGCCATGACCAGGGCAGATGCATCCAATGCTGGACCCAGTTCCCCAGGAGGTAACGCCTGGAGATGGAGGCGGCTTGACAAAAAGGCCGCAGCCAACAACTGTGATGTGTCGTCTTTTTGGGACATTCAGGCTTATATATCATATATATATATTTATTTATCTTATTTATTAATTTATTTAATTTATTTATCATGCATGTATATATTGATGTATTGTATGTACTGTGTTTATATACGTGTATATATATATGCTGCATATAACTCCCGGTTTGTCGAAAAAAATGGATACTCAAATTGAACCATTCAATGGTTTTACTGAGTTTACTGAAGGTGATTGAGCATAAGTGCTAGTCACTATCCAGATTGGGGTGAAAAACAATACACAACTGTCCTCACTGAATTCAACTTGCTGATGGTTTGCAATCAAACTATGTGGACCAAGATGGCGACAGTGCAACCCCAACAACTTATCCAACGTTCTCTGAACACCAAAAATAACCAAAAAGCAATCATGTTGAAACCATGGGGAAAAATCAACAAAAACTACAGATAACTATAATTAACTATAGTATAACTATAGCAACCATAGAATTCTAGGGATCCCAGGCCACTTTCTCCTGGCCTCCAGAAGATCTGAAAACTTTGCCCAGCCAGAGGAGTCGAGTAAGGTGAGCGCACGATGCCTCGACTGAAAACTCCTGTGCTACTCAGCTACTCCGGCTGATCCCCTGGTGTTTTTTTCAGGTTTCAAAATCTGTGAAGTTTCCACCTGAAAAATATCATCAATTGGACCAGTCGATTTTCATCCCCAATGATTCCAGGAAAATGAGAAATGGATAAAACATGGGTGAAACCATTAGTCACTAATCAGATCTAATCAGTGCCAAATATGAAATGATGTGAATTGATGGAGCTGGAATGAGCTGGAAGTCCACCTGAAATCTTGGCCAGACAATTGCAGCTATTGGAAGGTCCAAGGCGCTTAAAATGGATTCTGATGTCCTATGATGTCTTATACATCCTGGGTTGAACATCTCAGAGCGTTTGCCACTCCTGAAGGGCTCTCAGAAGTCTTGAGTAATCATTTTCTCAGCATTGATCCCCAAAATCATGCAATGCATGTCGCAAAGGACCCTGAAGTCTCTACCAAAGAAATGTCTTTGGGATCTGCGAGCCCCTGGCCATCAAACTGCTTGGTTTCAGCCCACGCCGAAGAAACACCAAGATGAAAACTGCGAATGAAGATCACACAAAACAATCTTGAAAGCACCTATATCATCCAAATAAGAACAACATTGTTATAACACTGTTAGACCAACATCGTTAACCCAACAAGAAAAACAGCGCACCATGAATCGCTGAGTCACCCACCATGAATCAAATCCCGCAAGATCCAGCGCCCCGCAGATTGCAGCCGCATCAATTGCTTTTCATCTCGCCGCCGAAGGGCCGCCATGATCTCCATCTTCTCGCTGTCCTGGCTGTCCTGGCTGTCCTGGTCGCGAAAATCTCAAGTTTCCATGGGAAATTCTCATGCAACCTATGCCTAACTGTGAATGTAGGAACTTCTTGACACCTGATGTCTGTTGTGGATGAACCATTTGGGTATTGACCCTCCATAAAATTGAGAAGTCATCCCAAAAAACAAAAATCATCAAAAATCAAACACATATCTACAAACATTGGAAAAACCACAAAAGACATTGATCTATGAGAGCTATGGGCCATGGCCATGGCCATAGTTCTCCCCATGAGTCTTCCAGGCCTCGAGGCTAGGAATCTTCAGCTCCGGCAAGGGCCAAGGCTCTGTGCCATAGAGGTCGTTCATAACGTCCTGACATGTTTTAAGAAAAATCATGGTATAATGGGATATCATATGATATCATATGATATCATGATGATATCAAGGAATATCCTGGGATGTCATGGGGTATAATAGGACTTAAATGGACGTACCCTTCTGGTATTCAAACAAACACTAGCTGGAAAATCCCCGAACGAAATGGATATTTGTTTCAAGCTGGGAAAATCATGGAGCTGAGGGATTTTCCAGCTACGGGTAGCCACATTTGATGACCGGAGGGAAACTGTTGTAACTTAGATGATTTCATAGCAAGATGATTGGAATATGATCCAGGATGTGCTTGTCTTGTGTTCATATTCTGTAAAGCCATTATACATGGGAATATTAAGGCTATAAGAAAAACTGCAGATAAATTTAACTTAACATGGCTCGAGACTATTTAGCCGGAAAAAATGGGGATGTTGCCTACATAATGTGAGATATTTCGAGGACTGGAAAGTGCATCTGGAAGGTCTCTTCTTGATGAAGCTGGCATTCAGATCTTGTCAAACTGAGGAACCAGTCTACTGTAGACCAAGGACACGGCAGCCTTCCCCCAGTGAGAGATTTGTAGATCACCACATCTTACAACCACCGATCTTTGTATAATTTCGCATATATCTTATCTTCTCACTATATCTGCGACAGAGACATTTGCGAAAGCATCCAAACACCACCGCTGGGGGGCAGATTCCAGTCACGGATGTTAATCGTCCCCAAGCCCACAAAAAATCATCAACCAAATTGCTGATGGCGCGTCTACTGGGAAATACCGTAAATGGTTGGGGGTGTAACCATCTTCATGTCGAATCTTAGATTCAGATACTTCGTCAAAAAGTCACAACTTCATTGGTATTTTACAAATAGAATATATATATATATATCATTCTCATCATTTTGTATCTAGAATCTATGACATCATAGATTGGTCCATTTAACATGGGCCCAGAATCCATCCGTCCACTGCTTTAACCAGATTCTTTCACCATGTCAGAGATGGGATGATGGGTCAAGGGTTCAAAGGTGGCTTTAAGTCCTCTCCAATTGCCTTTCACACTTTTGCTTGCGAGCATTTTTTCCCATCAGTATGTCTGTCTCTGGCATCCGCTGTCTGTACTGTGCGTTGAAGCTACAGCGGTGAAACGGCACTTCCTTGGCCCTCACGTTTTGCAACCTGTCGCAAAAAGTTGGCGGATGACAACCAGAAGGTGGGGACTGCTTTGGGTTGAGAAACTACATTTTGCAACTCTCCGGCCTCATGAAGGTAGGCTTAGTGCAAAGGCAGTTGCACCTGCCACCAGTGGCAGGTGGTTCTTCAACGTGCTTTCTGTGGCCAAGACGACACGCCGGATGTCCTGCAAGGCGGCATGAGTGGGTTCAAACATGATTTATCCTACACCATGACGGGGACACAAACGAGTCACGCAATTTCAATCCAAGTCAAGTCTGTCCTCGAAGAGACCTCCTGCGAAGCCTCCGAAGCCAGCATACGTTCCAATTTCTTCTGCCTTCATGGCACTTGCGATGACACTTCCGAGGTTTGCGAGGGCGAGTGTGACAAAGAATGTCGCCACAGCCACCACGATAGCCATCACGATGGCCGCTTTCATCGGCTCGGACAATGGCATTGCACTGTCCGCTTGGGAATAGGTGCTTCACCATGCTTGAGCCTGTTTGCTTTCATGATGAACAAAGCCTCATCAAATCGCAATTGCACTAGCTACATCCATCCAAAGCTCCAAAAACAACAAGAAATCATCACCTCACTCAAACCAAACGATTGGAGTGAAAATTAAAACACTAAACCACCCCTAACAATTCCCAGAAAATCATTGAAACCAACGAACAAACATTGAACATGAAGATAAAAACATAACAACCACAACAATTCAACACGCAAACCTAAACAAAAACATAACAACCGAACAATGAACAAACAAAAAAACAAAAATAATGAAACAGGAAACGATGAACACTTAAGAAGAAAATAGCCCCAGAAACCCCACCTGAAAAAACATCAAAGGTAGGGAAGAAACATTGAACATAAACATAAAAACCATAACAACCAACCATTAACCTCGGGATGTCCCAGCATCCCCCTTTCCCTATTTTTTCCCAGTCTTTTCCAGTCTTTCCTAGTTTTCGTTGGTTAAACCGGTTAATATCCACTGATTTTAGTGAATCTTCCCCACCTGCTGCACCCGCAGCTCGCAGAGCAAGGCTGCTACCCAGCCGAAGAGGCAGGGAAGCTGAGTACCCAGAGATGTGCTGCTGAGATGCTTCACCTGTGATATCGACAACTGCCAGAATCTGAATGGTCACTATTTATTATGTATACTGGATACTTATGATTTATGGATAAGTATGGATAATTGGGGCATCGTGATTTTGGAGCTATTATATATATATACACAAACATGTGTATCATATCATGTTTCCTGTTTTTACAATGGCAACACACGAATGGACACTTGCGGAAAATCAACTGTGTTTTTTTTCTTAATTGCAAGTTATAATTGAAATCTGTGCGTAAGGGCAAACTTTTGATGGATAATGACGGAGAATAAAATCATCATCCACTGCATGACTTCTGGGGAATATTACGCATGTATTTTTTTCCACTCGGATTCAATGGCCTAATGATAATGATGGGGGTCTTTCAATGATGGGATGAACGTAAGTCACCAAAACTATCAGTGCAATGGGGGATGATTATAGTGATTTATTTGAATAATATGGCTGAAAATGACTTGACACCAACAAAATGGACGATTACATTGAGCCTCAAGATTTCCAAGTTGAGTTCTTGGAGAATGATGGATGGCTTCCCAGATCAGTGGCTTAGCTGCTTTGAAACAAATGGGATTGGAGGGTACCATGATGTAATATCATGTACCATCCGTGTCCTGTGGAATCACACCTAACCGAATCTAACCAGTGCAATTTGTGGTGTGGCGAGTTTGGCCACCTGGCCATTGAGTCCGTTGGACCAGACGTGGCCCCATGATTTCAGGCACGTGGACTGGAAGCACAGCTGAAAGTCATGCCAGCCTCTTCAGCAAAGTGAGGGATCGGCACACCCTGCCTGCCGACACACATGAGACTTCCAAACGGACACTTCCTCCTGATATCTTGCAGCGCCGCCCAGGGAGCTTTGAATTCCTTACTTCCGATAATATCAATAATGGGTTCTCCAAGTTTATCAACGTCGCCAGACACTTAAGTAGCCTTGCAACTTTTGCATCTCCTTTTTGGCCCGGCTGGTTTTGAGTTTGGGTTTGCCACAAGCATCACGCCATCACATGGGCTTGTTTCAATTTTTTGAACCCCATTCGCCCCATTCCATCTCATGGTTCTATCATTGGTCCAACCCCAATAAGTCTCATTACATCCCCATGAAATCCGTTGGTTCCATCCAGCATTGTGAGTCATATCATAGCCGGCTGTAGCTCGTTACCACCCACAAATCTTCTGGCTGTTTATCTCCCAATATCTCACATAAAAAGGAGAAACATATGAACCATGTGTGGCTCACCCTGTTTTTCTTGAGACAAACATTTCCCAAAGCTGCTGCCCCAGCTGCTCCCAGTTGCCAGCGGACAAGGCATCCAGCTTCTCGCAAAGTACCTCGAGGCTTGATCAACTGATTGGATACCCTCCAGGAAACTAACCGCCTATGGAGAATCCACCATTTGTTGATGTCCAAACAGGAAAACCCATGGATTTTCCAGAGCTATTTTGCTGGATGGTATATGATGATCAATTGGTGATATTTTTGATGATTGAACACACTCTAGATCTTCACGACTTCAAGGCTCTTGGAAACACAATTTGATGGTCATTGATGGTCATTCTAGGAGTAAATAATTTCTAGCCGGCGATGCCACTTCAAATCCTCATTTTGGTCGATCAAATAAGAAGTGACATCACATGACATCACCTTCAAATCCTCAAAATCAGTCCTCAAGTTGGGATGGCGTTTCTCTGATCTTTGTTGACAACACAATCCCATTCTGAGGTACCCAGTCTGACATGACCAACCACCTTGCTAACATGCCCCAGGTTTACCGAACCCAGGTGCGAAGAAGACTGCCTGGTGCTGGAAAATGTAGGAGACTTGCGGCAGAAAGATCCGAACGAAGTCCATGGCATAGTGGAAAGCAATCGCCTGACTATGATCGAAAAACAGGAAAACATGTGAAGCTTCTGTAAACATGTGACATCATCTGACACGACAACTCCAATCTCAACAGCAGAGTTGGTACCACTGGTAGGTGAATCCATTGTCATATGAGTGATATGGTTTTGTCTGAACATGTGGGTGGCATAACAACAAACGGCCATGATAATACGAACAATGATGACTGATCAATGGATTTAGCGGGTGTGCCAACATTTTCAGAGAAAACCAAATGGTCTTGAGGTCAAGCCATTGTACTGGTTGGTAAATGGGTATTCCCAGTTCATGGACTATAATAGGTAATAGTTCCCAATATCCGCGAGTATACCACTCAAACGAATCATCAACACCATCAACCAACGGGGGTGTCTTGCAGCCACTACTTGTACTGCTCAGTTTCCATGATATCCCACCTTTTATCCCATGATAGTTTAAATACATGGAATCCATGCATGGTGGGCCCCCAAGATAGCTAAGTTGGTTTATAACTAGTGGCTTTATGGGGGATATATCATGATATATCTATAGAATCTATATGATCTAGACTTAGATGGGGTTGTCTTCCATCTGGCTGATATATCCCCCATAAAGCCACTATCGATATATTCCCCATATGGGTTTATGGGTTATAAACCAACACAACATTTACAACATTTGAGGTGCCCGCTTCGTCATCTTCCATCTCCAACATGGCTCGCTCAACGACCAGACACCGTGGCATTGAGATCAGAGCCTGCCCCACGATCCAGTGACGTTGTTCCAAAAAAATCCAACGCTTGGGACTCCCAATTGCTATGTAGAAACAACTGTAGATAAATGACCGTGTTTCATAAGTTATAATGTGTTTTTATACTACGAAAGCAGATAGTGGAAAATGATGCCAACAGTGGTAAACCAAGGTGAAATGGCACTTAAGTCCAATACAAAACTGATGGAACAAACACCTAGATTGGCTCAGAAATAGTGCCATGAACGCGGCAAATAGAGCAACATATCCAGTCAAGGAGGGGTCTATGCGTCTCTGAGTACATCTCGAAACTTGAGGGGCGTCACTTATCTGCAACTGCAACAAACCCACTATCAGAAGTAAACATTCATTTCGACGGACTGTAAGGGTAGATTTGAGTGTGCAATCTCCAAAAGTCATCCAATATTTCAGAAACCAAACATGGGAATACGCATCTTTGAGAATCTTTGGGCTTTCTGTTACGCATTTCATGTTTCATTTGCGCAGTGTTCAAAAGCTCTGTTGGCTGGTGATATGTTCGGGGATTATAACTTCTACTATCTTCTACTACCATATATATATATATATTGGGGATAATCATCGGGGATTTCATCCCTCAAAAACTGGGCCAATAGTGTTTTTTTTATAGCTTCCACAGCTTCCTTTTATGAATCGGCATGGGAATCTGCAGAATCTTCAGCACTTCATGGGGATGACTCGACCTCGACAGAGGGAGCTGCTAGAAGCAGCTTTCAGGCTGTGCCACCAGAAGCGCCAGGGTGGACTCCTCAACTTCCAGATGTTCTGGGGAACATGCAAACATCGCGTATATATCACAGTATAATCAGTATAATCATTAAAAAATAACATTCTGATGCATATTGATACAACATCTGCAAAAATCGCACCGCAATGCGACGAATGGCGAGTGTGGAAAGATGTGGCTTCACAACATCGCCTCGAACAGGACAACAAAGGATGGATCCATTGATCCATCGTGCAACCACACCACCTGCGGTGGACCCATGACCCATGATGACCCATGGATATCAACCATCGCGATGTGGTGCCTTTGTTGTGTTGGTTTAGAATCTCCAAACTAGTTCGACATGCCATAAACCCTACAGTGCAATACATAAAATACATCATAACTTCTATCATACTTGTTATATGTACACCGACTTGGCTATTGTGAATCAGATGAATCAACCATCCTAAGCAAGCCATATTAGGCCTCTGCGCTTGTGAAATCCCCACGGCCCAGGGCCCAGCCGTGTTCCAGCCGTTTTTGATGCTGAAAAATCCCCAACTTCTACCAGGTAGCCGGTCAAGCCAGCCTCAGGTCCTGACACTGACCGCCATGCCATGCTTTTTCATATACCGATTTTGGGTGATCCCCAAGAAGAATATAGTGAGAGACTGGTATTGTTCTATCTTTTTAATCTTAATTTAATGTTGTAAGTTATGGGATATGGATTGATGAATATTGATAACCATCAGCGGCACATATCATTTCCGGGATAGACCATGCAACTACCGGAAGATTCTCCTAAACTGTGACTAGGACCAGCTGTCCATGTCAACTCTGAGCCAAAAATTGGCGACAGAAAAAGGACATCACAGACATCACACCACCACGCACCTAAAGGATTGGTGCTTTCAATCAAACCTGTTGGTTTCAGCATCGAATGCGGTAATTTCGTGGCCGATCGCCTGGAGGACTGGTCGCATCAGCACTCGACTTGGTGGCTGTCATCTGCAACTTTCAGAACTGGCCGCGCATTTCGCTATGCATTTGATGTACCTGCCACACCACACCTTGGCAGTGGTGTGCCTGGCCAACTTGAAAGCTATCTGTCGACATCAGCATCTGTTGCTTCACTGATCAACACTGATGAACCCTTTCAGGGGCCACCAAATGCTACCCCAAACGCGTGAAAAATCACGTTGAAATTCAGGGACCAAGGGCTGAAAGATAATCGAACTAGATCCAATTCATTGGGCCATGTTACTAAATGGTTTCTGCAGGGAGTGTTGAATGTTGGGGGGATTGGAGTACCCATGTTGGTATGCAATTTCAACAACTGTGATGCTGCTGCCATCCACGGTGCTTGTGTTCCCGTGGCCTACACTGCAGCATTTCGTTCTGGTGTCGAACGAATTCTGTACAGGCTGCGTATTTTTCCTATGGAACTCTTCTTGGTCTGTCATTTTGGGAACGACCTGATGGTAAATCCAGACCAAACCAGCTTTGGAACACCGCCAATTATGGAGCCATGTTTCTGCTTGAAGCCTTTCGTTTGGGAACTCTTCCATGTCTATTCCACACTTTTTTCAAATCTCATGAGTTGACCATTGTGACCGGACTTGTCAATCCGAGATTCACCCGTGTTCAAGTGGGGTCACTGGCCCTTAAACATCTTAAATAGCCACCGCACAGTTCAAATGGAAAAACATGCGGTGGGTTTCGTTGTTTCACCAGCATTCACATCACGATGGCTTCCTCCGCAGCTTCTCCTGCAGTGAGTCACGCTAAATGAAAATCACTTTGAATATCCTCCGCAGTGCTTTCTTCTCTCTATTTTTGGGTGTTTTTCATCTATCATCTATCTGCCTCGGTTTCCAGGGTCCAAACATGTCAAATATGTCAAAACAACATGTTTTTTCTATGTTTTGTTCTTGTTTTTGATAAGGCCCACAATGTTTTCACATCGAACCTTCCATCTTCGTGCACCGCGCCTCGCTTGGGCTCTGCCGGGGGCCCTAAGCACTCCGACAGCTTGAAATGCCACAGGCGGTTGGAAAGGACCCATTGAGCCATCGATTGCCTCGGAGCTTTCGTTACAAGCAGAAAGATGGGCCATGATGATCATGCTGAACATTCGTTTCAAGAAAATTCAACCAACAAAAACTTGGGGGAAAAAGTTGTGCTGGGTACCCTGCAAGAAAGTGATTTGCGTCTTTAAAATCTGGGTAGGCCCAGTAGAAAAGCCAACAAGAACCAATACAGTACCCAGGATTACGCAGAACAGAAAACACCACAAACACATACACAACCTTAAACCATTGCATCTTTTCGGACTCTCTCTTTTTTTGCTTCCTGGCTATCTCCTTTCCAAAAAGAAAAGATATCTGATGATGTCAATTTGAATGTTGATCCAATTTTGGTGCCGTCATGAGCCCCAAACGAATATTTATGTTCTTTCCAAAAACAAGTACCAAAATCTCTCAGGATGTCCATATTTAGATCGCAAATCATACCCTCTGAGAGTCTCCATTGCAGCAAATATACTTGACATATGATGACATATATAACAGCAACATATTGCAACTAGTGACTATAGCATAGCTCATTTTCCAGGTCAACTCAGCCAAGTTGCATCCAACGAGCCCAGGGGCCACCACCACCGGTGAGTCCCAATTCCACAGGGTCGTTGATGGTGCGAAAGCACAGGTCCCAAATTTCCTGCTCCACCTGGACATGAACACACGGTCAAAAAACATCCATTGGTGGATCAATGTGGATCATCTCCCCCAAATTTGGTAGTTTAAAGCCATCCACACTTCTTTACTTGGGGTGATTTCGGGATGTTGCTGGAAACCAAGGTGTTTTGACTCCCAACTTGCAGGTCTCCATTAAATTATTTCGCCTTCATCCGCATGGAATGGGTGTTGCCACGGGTTGGTTGGGCGACAGTTGGAAAAGTAGAAGACGACCAGGTGATACCAGGTGTAGGAATTGGCTCGGCTGAGAGTTTTGGGAGGTCTGCGACTGAAACACAACGGAATGTATCTCTGGCAAAATTACCCAGCAGATTTGTCAATTTTGATTTGCAAAATCACTTGGGTGGGGATCGAAAAACACACCTTTCGCAGTTTCAATCACAACATGGGCCTGTCACAAAATGAGCATAGCGGATCCTCCAACTACATTTGCATGTCCATGGAAATCGAAGCACAACAGTTCTAAGGCAAAAAGCATCCCCAGAACGCCAACATAGCTCAACATACTGTAATTACATTCTTTTTCAATTGTACATTATATAATTAGATATAGTTAGATATTCAGTATACGCAGCATACGCGAGAAGAACAGCAAACGAGAACAGGCTCCAAAAAAATGCTCCGCACCATCGCTTGATCTCGATGCCAGTAGAAGAGCGTATGTGCGGCCCAGAGGTAGCCGTAGGAGTAGGCCGCTGGAATAGGTTCACTCCATTCCTGACGGAGCTGTGGAATTTGAATTTGTCCACATAGTAAGGCCCCCAAGATTTAAGTTGTTTTGTAAGCTCGTTGAACTGATTTAAAACAGCGAATTTTATGGTTGGCTGAATGGGGACAAGTCTCATGAATTATTTGCTCTGAAACACATCAGCAGCTGACTATAGGCCACCCCACAATAAGCCTTGAACCACTGGACACCCGGAAAATGTGTGGGTAAATCATCATGAATTAGGTGAAACATCCTGGAATGACTTGTACAAACAATCCTCCGTATTTGGGGGATCCCTTCCCACAATGGCTGATGGATATGAGTACCATTCAAACAGGCTGGTCATGATAATCCCCGTTCAACACATGTCCATCGAATGTGGATTGATCACTGGTCATCTGGTCTGATGGGTCATATCTTGGCATTTAACAAGTGAAACGCGTGAACCTTCATGATTTTCCCATGAAACTATGGCCATCCCCATGGGAAAATCTTGGGTCCATGGCATGTGGAAATTCATGTTGTGCATTCACGATCTCAAGTGTGAACTGGGAAAACATCTTCAACTGCCAAAAACTATTAACTATGCAAGTCCCAAATTTGCCATTTCCATTCCCGGAACCAATGGAAACAATCTTCGAGGCTTATACGGCCGGGCTTTCATGTAGGTATGTTTTCAGCTACAACGATGTGCATGGCTGAAACATGGAACTACCAGTGGACCCACAAAATTGTCCTTCTTGTTACTTATCCATCATTTATCCGGAGTTGTTTATTCATCTTGGACGATACCCAAAAAGAAATAGATCTCACCGACCAAGACAATCCAAGACGCCAAAACCAGGCGATGTCCACCGGGACCCAAACGTTCCAAACCCATCTGCGGAGCACGTTGCTGCACCAGGACCTATCAGTGCTCAAAAACTAGATCCGCAGCACAGACCCGAAACACAAATAAAAAATTAACGCATCTTCACATCTAAGGTGTGTGATGTAAACCATGTCGCGTCATGCCATGCAAGTCGCATCTTCACATCCAAGGTGTGTGATGTAAACCATGTCGCGTCATGCCATGCAAGTCGCATCTTCACATCCAAGGTGTGCGATGTAAGCCATGTCGCGTCATGCCATGCAAGTCGCATCTTCACATCCAAGGTGTGCGATGTAAGCCATGTCGCGTCATGCCATGCAAGTCGCATCTTCACATCTAAGGTGTGTGATGTAAACCATGTCGCTTCATGCCTGCAAGTCGCATCTTTCACATCTAAGGTGTTGTGATGTAACATGTCACGCATGCCATGCAAGTCGCA